>CAJNIZ010000303.1:59878-102478 GCA_905231905.1 Symbiodinium pilosum | reverse complement strand
AGGCATCCTAGACTCTTGACCTGTTGGTCAAAGCCCCGAAAACATGGATTTCCGGCGCCCAGCTCTAGACCACCCTGATCTTCACGTTCACTGCGCAGGCCAGTGTTTTCTACTGCTGTGTATTCCGGAAACCTAGCGTCAAATAAAAGCGGAGCGCGTACGTACGTACGTACTACTACTACTACTACTACTACTACTCGTATTTCTGCGATTACTACGACGGCTGCTACTGCTGCTGCTACTACTACTCCTGCGCCTCCTCCTTTTCTGTTTCTATCGCCAGTGGTCTTACTGTTGCCTTAATATTACCATTAGTGCAGCATGCTGCCCTGAGGTTATCTACACGCTCATTATCCGAAGAGGAAGTGCTCAGTGGCCCATTCGGCGGCGATTTCGACAGGCACACACAAGGGTTGACACGATTTCGTGTTAAGGCTGATGCAAATGTTTTTGAGCTTTCGTGGGTTTGTCCTATGGCAAGTTTAGAGCAAGGAGGCGCAAGCATTCCTAGCAGGTGCCTGCAAAGTGGTGTCCAAGTGAATCTCAGGCTGGAGGTTTACGTACTTGAAAGGATTCGTGCAATTGTTGTGGGACAATCATGTCTCGTCCGTTGTTGTGGCAACAGATCTTTCTGAAATGTAGTCTGATGAATTAGAGGGTTTTCTGTTGGAAAGCTTTTTGTCAGCGTCCTTGAGGCCCTCCTTCTTGTGGGTTTTGCACAGGGGTTCTACGCTGAGGATACTGAAAACAAGCTAACGCATCTCCCAAGACCAGTCAGGGCATCAGCCAGAGCCTCGAGGTATGGGGGGACGGCGAGTTTTCAGGAGGCTGTAGGACTGTTGTCTACGTTGGGGATATTTCAGAGCAGGGGTAATGTGGGCATTGCATAGGGATGGTTTAGGGAATGAATGGAGATCATGTGAGGATCATGTCTTTGCCGTCAATAGGTCCTTTCGATCATTGTTGCAACAGATGTTCTTTTTGCGGTGTCCGCTCTGCTGTCGACGGCGTTGCCGTGGTACTCTTTCATGGCAAAAGATGCCTATCTTGCGAGGAGATACACCAACACTCAAACCTTAAACTTTGCAGAACAGTCTTGTGGAGGCTCAAGTGTTGGGCCCACCCTAGCAGCGAATGCACCAGCATACCATTCGGTTTAACTTCGGACCTCTGCAAAAGAGGGGTGCGAGCACAACCTCAAGGAAATTATGCAGAATCAGGAACTGTTTGAGGAAAAGTTCTGGGGCCGAAATTCAATCACTGGCATTCCTCTTGAACTTAGGTTTACTTGAGGATAGTAAGGAGCTCACAAGTACTAGTACTATGTCTCGGGGTGTCCGAGCCCGGTGTTTTAGGACCCATAGTCCAGTTTTAACAAAAGAACGGATCTAAAAAGCGCGTAGGATTTGCAGACACCTGTGCGGCAGAGATAGAGCTACCACACCAGATGAGGCTGTTGCAGTTTCCGCAGCAGGTTCAGGCAGCCACAAGCCTCCTCGAAAAACGAGGATCCCAGGCATGTGCTTTGCGGAGTACAGCCGAAAGGCAATTTCAAAAGCCAACAGCGGCTCGCTTTTCATGGGTGGAGGGCGGGTTCTGTCAAAAACAGATGCTCTCGAACATGCACTTTCAAATGTTCGGGCATCGATGGCATAGATGCTCGGGAAATCAGACGCTGTCAGGATGGCCGTTATTAAGTATCCATGTGGCATGGATGCTCTGAAAATTGGACATGGATAAGAGAAATTTTCACGAGATGCCTCTGAGCTACAAGAGAGCTGGCCTGGAGCAGTGCAAGGCCACAGTCGAGCACCCCGCATGGCATCCCGCCTGCTTCTGCGACCTCAGGCGAACCGAAGCGGCTGTGTCGACCACAACAAGATATCAAGCACCAAAATGCATTCAAGAAGACGTCAGGTGCGAGAAATGCGAACAAGAACACCAGGACTATGGTGAGGCAGTACCTCAGTTAAGTAAGTGATTTCATCACAAAAATTCAGTGAATGAGTTTATGAATTTCATGATGCATTCAAGTAAGTTTGGTCGTGGGTTCGTGTGTGTTATGAATCAATTCCATTCGCACGCTCATTTTCGATCTGCTCAAGAAACTCTCTCACTTGTTTTTTCATGAGTGAAGGACATGAACTAAATGACAGAAAGAAGCGAATAAACGGACTTCATCAACTCATTTCCCAAAGAGCACAGAAGCAACATCTCTAAATGGATCATATGACTTAGGTCAGGCCCCCACCCTGTCATGGCGGTACAATGGGATTTTAGGGACGCAAATCTACTGTCATTATTTCTTCGCGTCACCGTTTGTGGCGGGAACCCATATCTACGGATCTGATGCTTTGTTGTGGTTTCTCACATGGCTGCAGAATTCAACAAGCAGATTGCCCCTGCTGCCGCTTGGGCCTGTGTGCTTTTTGAGCTTCTTGAATAAGAGCCCCAGGGCCTTGAACGGGTCACTGTAATCTAAAAGGTTTCAAGCCGCACATTTAACACTCCCCAGGCCCACAAGGAACGCAAAAAAGCCGTGTGTGACATGATGACTCTCCGCACCCCCACCCAAACAACAAACCTACCTTCTGGGGCAGGTCGTGAAGCTCCACGAACAGCTCGTTCAAGGTTTTGGGAGGCTTGTTTCTTATGCAACACTGGCCTCTGCAAGGCTTAGTCGTGCGTAGTTGGGTTGTCCAGCTCGGCGTCTGGGACTTGGGATGATGCGGCCTCTACATGCACCGTGAAAGCCAGGAGGACTCCAGTTTGGAAGGCTGGTAACCGTTCTATACTTACTTAGCGGAGCCCTTGCTGCATTGATGGCCAAGAACAGCATTTTACGCGGGTTTTAAGTCCTACACACTTTCCCCTAGCGACCCTAAACCCCAAACCCTACGAATCTAGACCCTAAATCTACATGCATGTCCGGTCTCAATTTGAGGCTATTGGGACGGTGTGCTACATTCAGGCAGGGAAGTCAGGAAGGACAACTAGGGACATCTAGGGAGCCTCTCCTTTGAAGCACATGGCTAGTGCTCTGTCAAACCCTAAACCCTAAACCCAAGCCTACGGGCTGAGGCTTGACGTTTGGCTTCTCCGTGGGGCATATCGTAGAGTTTTAAGAGGACGCAGCTCCCCAACTACCCATCCAAACCCCAAGCCATTGGTCTGTAGTTTGGGTAAAGGGTTTAGGGCATCCTCAGGAATTATCTTTCATTTTGTTGTTTATTATCATATACACCTAAGGAAGTGTAAAACATAGTATCTTCAATCCACGAGCCATCTGTCATGTTAAGCTGTTCGTTTATCGGGTTTGGGTTGTGAGGCTCTGGACTTAAGGATCATGGATGCATCAGTTTCAGTGTGCCGGGCTGACGTCATCTCTACCTACAATACAAGCTACCCAAACCTGGTGTCTCACTATGTGCAAAGCTGTGCTACGACCCTAGCGCCAAGCAAATTCCAAACTCAAAGCCTAAGTTTTCCAAACTCAAACCCTAAACGACCAGACTTAAACTGCTAATCCCGACCCTAAACTCTACAAGCCAGACCCACCCTCCTCCGTTGGGGAAGGTCTTCGATGAAAGAAGGCCTCCCGAGACTGCCACCGAAACTGACCGGCAGGCCTGGCTACAGAGTTTAAGGATTTAGGGTTTCAGGCTACAGAATTATGGGGGGGCATATGGGGCTCAATGAGGATACACAGGGCTTATAGGATTTAGGGCATTTGGGGTATAGGGTTTCAGCGCTTAAGGGTTCGAGGTTTAGGATTTGGGGGTTCAGGGGTTTAGGGTTGAGGGTTTAGGTTAAGGGTTGGGGTTTGATCCACTGGGTCATGTCATTGTTGGACATAGATCTTTGTTTTCAAAATACTACCCCCAATGAGGAAATAGAAGGAGTATTGCAAGAAAAGTCTTAGGCTTTCGGGTTTTAGACAGTGAGGATAGAAGTGTAGAAGAATTTGGCAACCAGTATAAGGATGATAGTGGTAATGCACTTACACTTTAAGGGTGCGCGATTTTGAGAAGCCCCCCACATGTGTGCAAGAGGATGTTGGCCGAGCCAGCCGCAAGGGCCTGGAGTTTGGAAATGGAGTAGTTTAGAAAAGGGTAGGGGCAAGTCAGACCTGGACGGGGGCCTCAGTCAGGAACGGACAGGGGGCAAGTCAACAACAAGAGTAGACAACAAGACAGAACAAACAAAGGCTGGGAGCAGGCTCAGGACGGCAGGACTAACAGCTCGAGCTTGCACACCCCAAACCCTAAGCCACGCGGTGTAGGGTTTAGGGTTGCCTACACTAGAGGCCCGTAGAACTCCTGCTGTTCCTGAGTCGCTCCCTGTTCATTCTGGACTCGCCCCTTTCGTGTTCCTGACTCGTCCCCGCGTTCTTTCTGACTATCCCTCCTGCCTGTTCCTGACTCGCCTCCCTCTTGTTCCTGACTTGTGCGTCTGACTCGCCTCTCATCTGTGTGCAAGACAGTGCAGGTCTATCTTCTGTGGACAGCAAGATCAGCGTTTTCTACAGACGAGGGTCCGAGGCTCAGGATAGAGGCTTTGGGACTGTAGTTCTGCAGTTTTGTTTGCCAAGGCTTTCTGGTGGAGTCCTATTTGAGCAACAACTCCACCCCCTACATAAACCTGCACCAGAATGTACGCGGCATTCAGCTCATGCCCAGGCCACCTGTAGCTGTAGAGAATTTACCGTGAGGTTGATAAACTTGATGTATTGCCTCGTTGCATTGATGTTTTACCCCAGTGCAATGCCTACTATGCCACACTACACTATTTGGGGGCAAAGGCTCTCTTGATGAAAGGCAATAGTGAAATGCATGATCCTGCGATCTTTTCTTGTGCACGTTTTCGGTTCCACGATGCAAGGCTTGTGGTCTACCCTCAACACAGCGCCAGTTGTAGCTGCATCATCAATACAGTGGCTGTTCTGACTGCTGCTGTTACCACTGTTTCCCATCCTGTTTGTTTCATCGTCTGTGTCGATGCTGCTGTCGTTGTCGTCATGGTCGTCGTCGGCGTCCTTGCTGCTAGTTGGCGCGTATGATGACGTGTAATCAGTTCTTGCTCACTCTCTATTCTCCATGCATTGTTGTGCCAAGTCGATACAGCTGCAAGAGTACTTTGAGGCCGCTTGCTTTGCTTGGAGATTCTGCCACGGGGTTTCCTACGGTTCAGGAGCTGTTAGTGAGGGATTCATGGACTTAGGTTTAGGGTACAGGGAAAGAGTGACATCTTTTTGTTATTGGAGTTAACCTCGGAATCACAGACTTCTTCGGCACTCGGCTTGGGACCTTTTGAGAATATGACTGCTGTTTCATGGCTCGCCGGGGAATTTGTTTCGGGGTGCGACTTTGCGATCCTCAATCTCAAGGGTGTGGGCGTCACGGACCAGCACAGAAAGAACCAGGGCATCTGCACCTTGCATAAGAAATTCATGAGAATGATTGCTCATCCTTTGGGATGACGAGCGTGCAGGGTACGAACACCGATGACAGAGAGAGCAGCCAGAAGAAGTCTTAGCAGTAGGACATCTTTGCGGCGATTGTCCAGACTCCGTTGGGGTTGCCAATTCTTTTCCCTGCAGCTCAGCATGATCTGGGGCTGGGTTGGGCTGTAGATCAGCCATAGGGTAGTCAGGCAATATGGAGTTTACTCTCGAATATCTACTCACGCTGCGACTGCTGGTTACCCTCGCAACATCATAGGCCTAGTCCAGAATGTACAATGATTAAGTCCCTTCACATAGATTTCAGAACGCAGAGCAGCTACTTCCGAAGCTTTACATTCTGCGCCCCTGCGCCGCCGAAACCCTGACAACTGCCAGCATACCAAAACTTCGCTTTGCAAAACTGCCAGTGGCGGGTCAGAGTGGGATTCTCAGCGAGGTTGTTGCAATGAGTAAATTCAATACAGCCTCCTATGGCCCATGTTGCCTGACACGTCCGCCTGCACTGTGGAGGCACTGCTGCGCTTCATCCCCTATGTGGATCAGTGCGAGGCAAAATGCACCCAAGCCACATGCTGAACTCGCTACATGGGATAGTATGAGGTAGGCTCCTAATCATTATTGCTTTTTGTCAGAGTCTTGGTTTCTTAGGAATATTGCTGGGTGTATAGATGGAGTGATCATTTGCGGACACCGCACACATGATTCCTACCTCGCATAGCCAAACTAGCACTCGCCGTGTAAACTGCAGGACTTGTGCTGGTGGGCTTATCCAAGGTGATGAAAACAGTTGTAATCCGAGCTCATATCACCCGACACTTCGGACGTCGTAGAGCAAGGCCAGGGCCCTTGTCGCAAATTCGCCTGCTGTTCGGGCTTCAACAAGGTAGCCTTCATAATGAGCCTGACGGCTGGACTACCACCCAACAGAATCCCGCTCCGCGGCTTCCTTGACGTGGGTTTCTGATATTTACACGCAGTCCATGCTCAAGTGCCTCAGCCTCAGACCTCAGATTGACAGATCTGAAGCTCTAAGCTCCCTTCTATGTTCTTCTTGCATCGTGCCTTCATTAATTGAACCTTCGACGTGGGATCCTGCAGCTTGCATCGCAAATCCGTGCCGCTAAGAAACCCTACGCCCTCAATTCATTCACCCTAGGTCCTCAACCCGCATACCACATCACCAGCAGAGCAGGCTCTTCGGGAATTCCTGTGTAGCGTGGACGTGAGCAATATGAGTCGCACGCCTCAGAGTACCGGGCTGTTCGGGACCATCACTATAACTGTTGAGCGACGAGTCTCAAACTACTCTCTGCAGCCTTCAAGTTGAGGTTACATGGGATTCTTAGATACCGGGGCGCCACGCGGACAGTCCCCCTGTTTCAGGCTTGGATTCCAGCATGATTTTAGATTCAAATAATTTCAAGGTCCTGCTCTGGAGGACCTTCAGGAATGTTTGTGCAAGAGTCGGTATATACGGAAATAACATACAGGAACCATTGAACCCGCAGAACGGTTTGTGATGCTGGTCGTCATGCTGAAAATTGCATCATCGTACGCATCGTCACTCTTGCGTCACTCTTGTTGCTGATGTCACTACGTTGAAGGTTTTGTTTTTTGATGCCATTAGAATTATATGCAGCCGCAACAGCAGCAGCCGTAGCAGCAGCAACAGCAACAGCAACATCACCAACTGCAGCAGCACACACACACACACAACGACGACAGCGACAGCTACCGCCACTCATCATACAATGATCCTCATCGTCCCCAGCCCGAGCCCTAAACTCTTTAGCCACCAGGCCTCTTTTCCCTGTGGCTTCCTGTCAGTCAAGGTTATGATGCTCTACTGGATCTGGAGCAGGCCGGGGTTCCAATTTTCTGGCTTCTTCGGTTGTTCATTTTGAGTTGTTGTGGGGTGGGAGGGATTGAAACTCATGGCTTCGTGGATTAGGGCTTTCTGCGTTCATTGAAGCCTTGGGGGGGGTCAGCCCATCCTGGCTTCTTTCGCATGGGCTGTTGAAGAGTACAAGTGCACTCAGTGTGCTTTCGGTCCGCGAGTTCGGGAAGGGGACCTTGGAAGTCAACGCAACAATTTGGGGCTTAGGGCTGCAGAGTCAGAAGGTCAGCTTTCATGGCTTTGATACACCCTAAACTCTACACCCTGAATTATAGGGGCTCCCTAAACCCTAAAATACACAGGCTCACTAAGCCCTAAACCCGAAACTATACGGCTGAAAACTGGGGTGTCTGGGTTGGCCCCTCGTGCTGACACTGCCAGCGACAGTTGGACAATTTGGTGGAAACAAGTATGTTCATTTTGCGCCCGCATCCATGGGCCACCTTTCAATTCGTATCTCAACTTTACAGATGCTATGACAAAACACGGATTCAACGGAGTGTATGTGACGCTATTGGATCCGATTCTGGTGCTTTGGGTTTGTTGATAATTCAGCGTTATTCCCCACGAGGGTTCTAGCGAGGGGGGTTCTTAACATTCGAGATCGTGATTAAGGATCTGTATAGAAAGGATTTATTGCTGTTTAGGATGCGCCCAGATTCAGGGGGGCTACTTCTGCAACGCTCGCAGAAACTCTGTTCACTTATCAAATCCAATCTCCTGAGCTTACGGGTTAGTCCCTGAACCCCGCAATCTCTAAAGCTTCGCGCTCCAAGTAGCTACCACATTATGTTAGGCATTTGCCATTTTCTTTTTCCACGTATCCCGAAGCCTTCTTCCGCGTTCTTTAGGCCCCTGCACCAGGCGCTGGGACGCGCGTCGCCTGGGCGCCGCATCGACGCTGCACTCATCGCCGCTCTTCCAAAGCGAGACGACCAGGTGAGGACAGCGTTTGGGGCTGTGCGCTGCAGGGCTAAGGTTGCAGAAGGACTTTTACAGAGTTTTGAGACTTCTTTACCCGTGAGTTGATTTCACAAAGGGATGTTTAGTTCAAGTAAAAGGAAGAGGGTTCTGTGCCAGCTGCCGGAACAATGAGAGCTCTTAATGCAGGGGTTCATGTTTAGGGATTACTTGTACCAGTACAAGAACATTTGAAAGGGCCAACGCATGCTTTCCCACCACAATGCCTCCTAGCATGAGGCACTCGTTTGCATGAGGCACTCGTTTGCCGGAATCTTTTTTTGTTTTTGGCCATGACCCAAAGAGGAGCCTTAGCTGGGCTAAGCAGGAGGAAAGTCAGTAACCGTCCATATAATATGTGGCTCATCAATCTGGCTGCCGTCAGCATGGGCCAGAGGTTTCCTTGTACCTAAGACATCCGAAACCCTCCCAGGGCACTTCCCAGGCAAAAAGCTCCCTCGCCCAGACCATTGTGTAGTATACGTAGCCAACATATGGAAAACGGGTGGTGACGTTCCAGAGAACGGGAAAGGATTCATTGATGTGACAAGTTTTGTGATGCCAAGTGAACCAGATAATTCCATCTTCCTGAAACAATGTGAGGTACATGTCTTGTTATAAGGGCCCAACACGGAAATTTGGAGAAAGTATGCAGGGACGGCAGAAGCCTTGCTTTGAAATGGATGCTTTGGAGCCATCTGTTGCAGAGGTCCATGGTAGGGTGACTGCAACACAGCGTTGCAAAAAGGAAGGGTGCAGAGACGACTTCCCGTACAAAAATGAGATCCTTGGCCCCTCATCCGCATGGTATTTTGACGGACTCACCCCTGTACAATGTAATCGCTTGCACCTCCCATTTAGGTCTGGGTTCCCTCTAGTATCTCGATTTTGAGAACTTTTTTATAACTTGACAGTCCAGTGGGCGATGTTACGCTCTGTATGGCATGGGACCTCTGCAAACCTTGACAGGCCTGTGGCTTCAAGCACCTTAACGTATAAAGGCCTTCGTTTTGTATTGTTGACCCTTCATGGCCGCGCTAGGTTAAAGTACCCATGCCCCTTATGCATAACACTATTTTGGGACTCTGGCCTATCCTCCTGGGTGTAGTTGCGCATGGCTTTGGCGTTGCACGAAGGCTGACGTATGACGTCAAACCCAGTTTTGGATAGCCGAAGCCCTGCACCCTGACTGCAGGCAGCGCCATCGCAACAGGGTGGTTTCTGCGTTATCTGCCAGGACTTTAACGCCTATCAGACCTTGTTGTTTACCTGTTGGAATCGTTCATCTTGTCATATGCAATGCTAGTGGGTTGGCCTAGTTCTTTTCTACAGGCATCCCAAGGAGGGTAGAGTGCAAATGCATACGATGCAGCGAATTTCTTCGCTCGCCTGAGCTATGGGTACTACCATCATGCAGATGAACGGCATAGACTTAGGTTTTAAACTGTTGCTATGCGGGCTTGTGACTGCATTCGCTATCACAAGGCTATTTGGCTGTCCTGAGTCTCGGAGGATTGGGTGCTCGTGGCACCACTGGATTCTGTAAATCTAAAGCATCAAAATACGGACTCCCCAATAATGGCAGCATCCCCAAACGGCACTACAATCGGATCAACCATGATTGTTCAGCTTCTGACCTAAACCCGCAACCGCGTAAACCTTACATTCCGGAGGAGCTGATGTTGAAGAGCGAAGACATTCGTGTTCTGCCCTGCGGCCATGAGCGCCTGGGCTGTCATGAGTCCACCCTGGTAATCAGGGAGTTTAAGGTTTTGGTTTGAGGACTTGGGGTTTCGGGCATGGTTTGGGCAAGTTTATAGTTTGGCGCATGGGCTTCGGGGCTCCAGAAGTTGGTTTTGGAAAGGATTTTCAACGAGGGTTCAGTGTTTCTATGTAAGTTGGTGTAGGGTGAGGGCATAGGCATTCAACACCAAGGCTGACGGCCTGATGTTCTGTCAGAGTCCTCTTGCGAAGATCATCTAGAATCCATGTCGGTCGTATCAGTTTTAGACGGTGAAGGCAAGAAGTGATGGATGTTTGACCATGGAAGCGCAGGCCTCGGTTTGAAGAGAGACTCCTTCAAAGTTTCGAACCTACAACTTGTGCGCCCTTGAATCCACATCTTTGTGCTAAGAAGGTACCACTACGACTGCATCTCCCAGTGGATCCCGGAGAGCAACACCTGCTGTGCAAAGCTGGCTGGATTTGTGGGTCAGAGGTTTGGGTGAAGTTTAGTGGTCTGGGTGCGCAGGTGAGGAGCTGTAAGATTCAGAGGTCTGGGCTTGTGACTCTGCAGTGTCGAGCAGGGGTCAAGGAATACAGCTGAGCTGCAGGGGGTTTCAAGAATTTAGGCGATTTAATGCAGGGCTTGCAAATCATTCTGGCAACTGCTGGCTTCCGTGAGGTTTGTGAAGTACAAGCCTCGAATAGTTTGTCCTACCCCCAGAGCCCACCTTGCGACCACTTCAACAAGCCTTGCAACAGTTATGCCAACTACTGAAACTATGTCGCTTCACTGAGCAGCCGCATAGATTTGCCTGAGAGAGTAGAAGACTGGACACGTCTGCTTCTTTGCATCTCAGTTCAGAGTTCCTCTGGGAACTAGACAGGGGCTGCGGATTGAACTAGATACGCCATAGTTTCCTGCAGTAAGAGCCCAGCACGTATTCCAACATGGCGAACGAGATCATGCAATTTTGTCAACGTAAGCTCCAAGATCAGACATCGGGCGAACAAGATGAGGGGCCGCGGATTCAGAATAGCGCATACGGCCCAGGCCACGAATAACAGTCGTCGCTTGCATGAAGCCTTCCATAGGAAGTACACGAAAGTACCCCACCTTCAAACCCAACAACCTCATTAAAGAAACAAAAGCAGACAAAGGCTTGTACGATCTCTTAAGACTCCTGCACAATCCTTATAGAGCAGGGGAACCAGGCGGAAAAAAAAAAAAGGTTGATGGGATAAATTCGCCGAATTGCTGTATTATACGGCCGTGCCAGGTTTGCCACGGACAGGCTGTTGAGACACCAGCCTCTACCGATGAAGCAGAGGACTGGCCTTGGGAATACTGGGTTAAGGTTTAGGGTTTATGGTGTAGGAGACGAGTGTAGGCCAAGGGTGAGTGTACGGAGCCTCGGAGCTGCTTCCTCCTTGAAATTCGTAGCCTCAGGAAAATTGGGCCTGATAAAGCCGACCTTCCATGAAACCTGTATTTGAACAAAAGAGGAATGCGTTCAAGAAAGAGTTTCTGAGAAGGCAGACCGCATGGATCCAAAACCCAAACCGCAAAACCTGCATAGATCCAACTTGTGAGCTAGCGCTAGAGGTATAGGCAGCTCCAGGAAGGGAACAGTTTTTTGGACCCACATAGTTCAGGGCGTCTAGAACTCTGGGGTCCCATGATTTGGGAAAACCATTGTCTCGGATTATGTCAGGGACAGGGACAGCCCGAAGTTTTTAATTGCCTAGTTGGCAATGCCTTGGCAAGCTCAAACTGCTTGTAGACGATCTTCCAAAGAACTGCTGGGTCGTGTAGAGTCCCCCCCACCAAATTTCACCAGTATAGTACAATCATAATTCGAGGGAATGTTTTTCATTCTTTGGGGGTGTGGTGTCACATTTATTTAGAGTGAGTAGATAAATGTCGAACTTGAGCTGCATAGAAGACCTCAACAGCGAGGGAAGTCCTACATTAGAGCTTCTGATCGCAGACTAATGATAGCGAGCCTCCCTCAGAATCTCCTTACATTCCCGGTGGTCAGCACGGAAACGCGGAATGGTTTTGGGGGATGATTGTAGGGGATCATATGCAGGGATTGCTGCTTGAGCCATCCAATTTCCGCCTTTTCTACTAGGCATCAGGTCGTTACAGAATGATTTAATTCAGGAATTCACTGACCCATCCCCTGCAAGGTGTCATCTGTCAACGGGTCGAGAAATTCTCTCGCGCAGGATTGTACAAGATTAGCGCGGTAGGCTTGAAAACTGCAGATGTGGCCGTTTCTGCGGTTGTGAGAGGGCACTATACCTTCGTCAGGAGATGGCCTCCTGGCAAGAAATTGTCACACACCGATGGAATTGCATTCCTGAAGTCAAACTTCCACAGGGGGAGTATGAGAGAGCATGCAGCAGGCGGCCCCCAGACTCGAACCAACGAGTGTTGAGCTGAGCCCCAGGAGATTTTCCTTGTGAGCACCCTGAGACCCCCACGCTTCCAGTTATAAATCCTCAGGCGCTTTTGTACAAAATCCTCAGCCCTAAATCCTCAAACCTTTTGTTTCGCCCTGGATCCCCAGAAGTCGTGCTTGGTAGGCCTGATGACTTTCAAGCTCGCTCCGAAGTCGAGTGATTTCAATCCTTGGGTTTTGCACTTTGGGTTTGGGGGCTAGGAGACGTTGTTACATTGGTATGTTAGATCGGACAGAGTTTTCAGTATATTGGGAAGACAGTAGGAGCTTCTGAAATTCTAGTATATATATATATTTGCTTCAGGATGATTGTGCATAAGCTGGTGCAAGTTGAATTGCGGAGCTAGCTACTCATCAGGAATCAGGATGAGGATTTCTGTTGCTTTCATCCTTTGTTTTCAAAGGGTCTCGAAAACAAGGCTCGAAGGCATCTTCAGGTGGGGAGGGAGCATCAGGGAGTTTGGCATCGCCTTTATGCACCCGCCAGGGGCGTAGAGGAGATCAGCCCATAGTACGGAGCTGACTCCTTTAGTATAGCAGATTCTGTGGGCTGCAAAGCAATGGGGCTACAGAGCAGTGATCAGGAAAAGGGCTGGGCACACAGAGGAGAGCTAGGCCAGTTGAAAGTAAGGTGGAGTGGTTGCTGAGAAGTTGTTTGTTTCTACTAGTACAAAAACTGCTGCTAGCTGACAATAATACATTTAACCTACCTATACCCGCAACAAACGGAACCCTGCTGCGACGGGCAGAAAGCTGCCTGCCGGAATCGGGATTGCAAGATCAGCCGCGGCCGTGCTGTTTTGAGTAACGTTGTCACAATTCAGCATTGAGGACTTGTAGGATGTAGGATTGGCGATCGTTGATAATAAAGGAAAGCTGCGTTGATGTGCGGCCCAACGCCATCCACCGCTTTGCTGATTTCAAATCCTACTTGCATCATTTGACTAGTTTTCATGGTATCATACACCAATGGATTGGGGTTTCTTCCCAATGCTTTATCCATGTGCTTGTTTTGGTCCCCCTGTAAGGAGGCAGGCAAAGAAAGTCACACAAGTCTGAGCGATAAATTGCAAACTCTGGACTTCAAGTCTACATGGCACTCGTAAGCTCCAGTAAGCTCATAGGTGTTTCAGAAATCCAGCTACAGGTTGGACATCTATTGTAGTCCGTAGCCTACCTGCGGTATGTCAGACTAGCCCTGCCTCGGTACCCACGAACCCAAAGCCCTTCAATCCCAAAACAGAAAGGGAGGATTTTGTGTCGACAGCGCGGCTTATGGGGCGCCTCAACGTTTTGACGGTGGATGGGCCACTACGCACACTTCACAAGGAATTGTAGAGCTAAGGCTAGCAGGTTTGCTCAGGAAATGCTTGACTTTAGGTCTTCCTGATCGATTCCTGCTTGTTTTCTGGCCAAGAAGCCCCTTCGAAGTCCACATGTGACCTAAGTCGTGAACGAGTCCTGAACCACCAACAATGCTAAACTCCAAGCCCAATATTTCCATGGAATAATTTCCCGACATGTCAGCAAGCCCATCCATCAGTAGACTAGGGCGGATCGGCGCAAAGTGTGAGTTCCGAACCAGCCAGGCTGTCCAAGACACTTTCCTTCTAGAATCCAGCAATCATATCAGTTCTATTCATGGTTTAGAGTTTATCATGAAGGTTACGCCGTGACCCATCTAAGCCTCGGAATATGTTCGGTAAATCCCCCGTATATATATATATATGTATATATATATATATGGATCTACATATACATATATGGATATATATGTATATATATATATACGCACATATACATCCTTACATAACCCCCGAGAAAGTAGTTCTGGGCATTCAGGGATGGTGTAACATGTGATGCGGAGGTGGAAAACTGTTGCAGAGATCTTTGGAGATACCTTCACATGCAAAGAGTCTTGAAATCCTAGGGGTGTGCTGGGTATGTTTGATGGGCTCCTTTCGGGATCTCGGGTGCTTTTGAGGTTTCTTGCAGCAGCGCTTCTTGGAACAGTCTTACTTATTGCGAAGCTAGACATTCATTGCCCGCTTGGCGGGCGACAAGAACCATGTAGGTTGGAGCAAATAGCTTGCGCTTATGCAGGGTGCAGGATTGGTCGAGTTTTGTGAATAGTGAACAACAATGGCTATGACCCGTTGTTTTGGGGTCAGAGGCTACTGCTGACGGTATTTGGGAGGTCTAAACCCTAAACCCTGAGCACGGCACGAGCTGCTGGAGGTCGAGTACGTTTGGCTGGTAACGGTCTCACTTTACGTTCCTGAGATGAGAAACTTGAGTGATGGCTCCTCTACTTGACAGGGTTAGTCATAGATTTAGAAAACCTATTGCCTTGTAGAGGGGGCAGGGTATGAGCAGGCTCGACTGCAAGGCAACCTCAAGTCAGGTAGTTCTGAATGTCAACACGGGGGTTCCGCTCCTGTGGTAAGGATTCTAGTATGTGGGGGTGCATATTGGGGCCTTCTGTTTGGAACGCTGACACTGTATCCTGATCATGACTGAATAGCAGCTCTTCACGAGTACATTCTCTAACCTGTTGTGCTGTGCAGTCACGGGTCCCCAGAGTAGAACAACCGACCATTCTCTTTACGGACGCAGACTCGTCTCATATCTGAGGATTATCAAGAGCTACCCAGTATCGGCGAAACTGGTGGTTTTAAGTGAGCAGGGGTAAGGATCCAGATTTGCACGGGCTTTTGGAAGGATTTTGCAGTATATCTCCAAGCTATAGCAATGAAGTTGCAGCTTTCTGCGGCACGACGAGGGGTATGTTCCTGGTTGTCAATTTGCTGCCCAGGCACTTTTCTGCATTGCAGAGAAGGCGTCAAGAATTCATTGTTCTTAAGGAAGACCATGCATCCCAATGTAGCTTATCTACAAGCGTGCCTGCCATTAGACCACCTTCGCCTTGCGCAGCCAGGGCAGCTTGCTCACACCTACCTCCGCAGCCCTCACTCACCGACATCTTCCTGGTGCTTGCAAGTGCTCTGCTGCACTTAATAAGAATTAGTCCTACTGGTTCTGAAGTGGGGCGGGTAAGATACATGGCATAGGCAACTCAACTCAGCCTGCCGCCGCCACTTCAGAAGCAGAGTTCACACGCCCTGCTCTTGAAGGGGAGCGGGAGGACAGTTTGCAATGCATTCAGAGAGTTGCGGCCAGCGATCTTTAACGAGATGATTTACTAGAAGCCCTTGAATCATTTGCCCAGGCCAAACTCCTTCCAGCAAAAGGACCTTTGTAGTTTCTCGGATGAGTGGGAACCTTACGCCAAGTGGACCATAATGTGGGACTTCCGTTCCCTTTAGGGCATCGCACGTTTAGGGTACAGTGGTTCGGGGTTCAGATTCATTTTTGTCATATAAGCTGCTGTGTAGTTACAGTTTCCATTTTTTTAAAACATTTTCCATTCGATTTTCCATTATTGCGGTAATATCCCTTAATACTCCCTGCTCCTTTTAGGGGTGCAGGGGTTGCGGAGTTAGTTCAGTTTCTTTAGATCGTAGGCGTTTTCGGGATCAACGATGTTGAAGCTCAGGGTGTTTCAGAATGGGACTGCTAAGCTTCAAGGTTGATCGCACAACTGGGTTCAGAGTTGAAGCAGTGTAGTTTTTTTTGATCTAGCTGTACGTTGCCGGGTACAAATTCATAGGGTTAAGAGCGGGCAAGCCTCAGCTTTTGCCCGAAGTTGAGAAACCAGTTTCTTGCGGGAATTTACAGAGCCTGATTTTCGGATGTAGCCATTTTGTTGCAGTACGTGCTATGCCGTGTGCTACAGCGCTATAAACTATAGCCCAAACCCCTACACCTTACCCTTTACCCACAGTCCTGAACCCTAAGCAAGCACGTGGCCGCTCTCGAGCCTCCGTGATGCTAGGAGGCCTGCAATTGAGGGACTGGGGACCAGAAAGCGCCCAAACGATTGACATCCCTAACGAAGCTGTACAGACAATGCATACAGAGATTCACCCGAGGTTTGCCCAGGGACTGTAATGGAACCTGGATTAGGCAAAGGAAGTTTCAGAAGGGAACTAGTCTTGGCAGAGGTTAGTGCTACTATTACTGTAGTTGCTTAGATTGCTTGCCGTTAAGGTGGATTGTGTCAACACCGGTGACCTGGTGTCGTCAATTTTTTGGCATTTCTCGTTGCCGTTGGTTGCTGGTTGGGATTCCTTCGTGTTGGCATTACTACTAATGAACTTCCCTCTTGTTTTTGTTGCCACTTGCAGGTCATTGTGATTGTGACAGTGCCAGCAGTACAAGTAGAATAACGTCAGCAGCAGGAGCACCTTTGAGAGTCATTGTTGCGGTTGGTGGTTGCCGTGGCAGCGGGTAGCTCCGGACCTTTTGCATTTTATATGCAGCTGGGTCGTTTGATTTCTTGTACAAGTGTTGGTTTCGTTGCAAGCCTGAACAACCCAGAATGAGCTTTTTTGAGAGACGAAGTCTGCAATAGTAAGGTATTGGCGCCCAAGGCTTACAATTCAAAAGCCCATGACCTCTACTTGCAAGCTTAGATGGCCAGTTGCAACACCAAAGCTGACAGTCTGATCCCCAAGACAAGGCGCATTTTAAGCCACCCTCTTTGCGGGTCGCAGATAGATGAGCCAGGCTGCATCTGAAAGGTAATGCCTGAATGCAGCACCCTCAACCTGAACCCATTCCAAGGCCTTCGATGCAGCGCCCAAATTTGTGACCTCTTGCCACACCTTGCACCCTATAACCTAAACCCTAACCTTAACCCTCAACCTGGGTAAACTGATTCCTCCAGCCCGGGATTCAAAACATGTGGGTGGCATCCTTTGCCTTTTTACCTGGGGTTTCGGTCGGGAGTGAATGCATAGGAGGTGCTACAACTTAAGAAGCAAGAAATGGGCGCAGGAATCGCACTTCCAAATTGCGGATGCAAGTCTTTTCATTAGAGGTACAAATGATTAATCAAACAAGAGGATGCGTTTGGTAGGAGTAGCTGTTTGGGCACACCGCATGAAATGGGCCAATGTTAGCTTCCATCCCCATCAGACCCCCCAAGCCACAACCTTCAGAATCACAACCGAAAGGCCAAAGCGTGATGCAACCTTATGTGATAAACTCACCCATGACTTGCTGGTCGGTGCGGTCGGCAGAGCAAACATGACGTCATCGCAGGTGCGGTTCACTTGCGTGCTTTGGGAAGGGTTATGGCCTTTTTAAAGCGTCACTGATTCCAACTTGTTGCGGTCCGCTACATGATCACAGGGATGGAACCAAGGCTTAAAGGCAATCCTTTTGTGAATTTATGTGGCAGCAGGGACGTTTCCGTATGTTTGCAAGTCAGCTCATGCGTAGTTACTTAGTTGGGAATGGGGAGATGTCTTATGGGGATTAGGACGGGATCGTACACGGGTCCTTTCCCGGATTCCCCACTAAGTGACAGTTTATCACAGGTGGCTTTGGATCTCAGGGTCTGCTGGACATTGCTGGACATTGACCGACACAAGTAATACTTCCCACAAAACAGTTTAGACAGGTGTTTTCAGGTTTACGGTTTAGGGATAGGGGATCGGGTTTGATGGTTTGAGTTTGGTGGCTGCATTCTTGGCTCTAGCCTTTGACGCAGTATACTTAATCCGTGTAATTTCTAGATGGGTCTCGAAGCCCTGCATAGCCGTCATCCTCCATATTCCTTGTGACTACTCAACACTCAACTAGCAGGCTCCAAGGATTGCAGGGTCGGGAATCGCAATAACGCTTTCGGGCTTGGACCCTGTGGTTCGGAAACCGGCAGTGACATGTACGCTTAGCAGTGTGTGTGGGTGTTTAACTGTGAATACTGTCAGTCAGCAATGCAGTAGTCAGCTTGTACTCTTCTTCTGGGCATTGTGTGCTCTCGTGGTTCGGCCAGCAAAAACGCACTACTCATCTGGAGCTGAAGAGGACAGCAGACCTTACAGTAGGGCCCATGATCAAGAGTCTCTCCGTTGATACTCTCTTGAAGCATGCATTTACTATAAAAGCGCGCGCTTCATGGTGGACGACCTCTGGGCGAGGTAGCGCCTAAATTGAATTCTGGGCCTCACAGCGCTAAAAGACTGCCCAAACCCTGAATTTGTAGATCGTTTGGCTATGGAGGACGCTATTTGTGTTACGCATTTACTTTGAAGTTTGCAAGCCCCAACTCGCACACCGTGCGCGTCCATTTTTTTCGACTCTGAAGTCTAGGTTCTAACTGCATAATCGTGTCGGGTGGTCGCGCGAATCTCTTAGAAATTCGAAAAGGAGAAAAACAGCAGCCTATTTTGGAGGATCGCTAAAGCTATTCCTTCTGCGCCCCCCGGTGCTGTGCAATAACCAGTGCCACTAAGCCTGGCTGGAATGCTTGTTCCCGGCAGCTTCTGACCCAAAGGCTGCTGTTTGCTGTTTGAGCCTGTTGAAGATTGTCTGGCTCTGATAGTCTATTGGGTCATCGTGAATAGGAAGCTGGAGGGATGCCAAGAAATTTAAGCACCAAGTCGCGGCATTGAGGAGTATCTACATGTCAAAGTGCCCTCGCCTTCTCTTCATGACGTCACATCTTTCTTAAGCAGATGCGACAAAAAGTTAATTAGGATCGGCCACTCTGTAACTGACCGTCATCGACTTTGATGTGCAAATTCCCTTGTCACTCTACTGAAAGTTCGATCCTAAACGCCGGCCGCTGCACGGCCAGATCCAGAACTCCAAGCCCCAAGCCCACATCTTCCACTGCAACCCCTAACACCATAAACCCTCAAACCCCAACTCCTACATTACCCTAAATCCCGAAATCTAAAACCTCAACCCGGCTTGTGAACATGTTTGGCCATGGCTGCAGACACGGCCGCATCTTCGGCCAGGCTTTGGCCTTTAAACCACAAAAGATTCCCAAGCATTCCAGCATGCAGACCATCAGATTTGTAGACCATGCAACCAGTTCTGTGCTGTATCAGGCCCTAAGCTTCCTTACCTTGCAAGCCTGCAGTCAAAGCATTAACCCCCGGGCCCTGCCGAAAGGAGAGAACAGCTCAGCCATGCTCAGCCCTAGAGACACCTCCTAGTCAGCCTGGTTGTCATCAGTAACCGCTCTGTGTCGCCAAGGTCCCGAACCCTCAGGTTCCAGTGCTCAATTACTAGGCTTTGGGGCAGCAAAAACCATTCAGATTCTCCTTGTATTTGCGACCTGCAGCGCCAGTATTTGGGTACCTAGACTGGTTTCGGGTGAGGGCGCGCAAAGAATCGTGTCAAAGCCGTGACTTCAGGTGCACTGCAGCTGGTTCCCGCACTCCGCGTCAGCGTGCAACCCGCGCTGGCCAGGGTACTCAGATGGGGTTCCCGCATTTGAAGGATTGTTGTATTTTGTGGTGCATACGGCGGACTGCCTTTCTGGCAAAGCTCGAACAAAGTGTCTTGAGCAGTAAGCGTTCAGGGTGTGAGTGATTCACTGGCAATAATGGCCTTGCAGATTATGGGGTTGTGGGGTTCTGCTCTGCTGGGATGGGACCAGACCTGACAACGCTCCAAAAAAACTGTGCCTGCAACGGCCTAGGTCAATCCTGCAAAGCCTTGACCATAATCATGTACCCCATGGCTCATATGGGTTTGCGGGCGCTTGGCATTGAAAGGTCTTTGTCTCACGTAACCCTTGAGTATCCAAACAAAGCTCTGCTCTTCAAAGCGTGCAATGCATGCGCCGAAGGTGTGCCTTCTAATTGTTCAGGTTGGTCAACAAAGCAAGCAAGGCCTTTGCCCTCCACCCCGTGGACAGCCCTTCAACACTGAGCATCAGAAGGACCCTGAATCACTGAAGTCTGTAACCTGTCCATTTTTTTGTTATCTTCAAGCAGATAAAGCCAGGAACTTGGGAAGTCAAGCGGTGCCAGGGATATGCGTGGTCTGCAAACAGGTGACATGCTACAGGCATCCACCTTAGCGACGACGTAGGGTTGTTTTTGAGGAGCCCTGTCCCGATCCCTGTAGCCCACCTGCTTACAGATGGCAATAGCCTTGACAGCTTCAGGTGACTGGCCCGGGGTACATGTTGCCCACGGAGATGAAACTTGGACGCTTGGCCTCCAGGCGATGCTGGTGGGCCAGGGGCAGTGGCTTTATACTTCCGGGATCGAGGTCTAGGAGGGTCTAGGGATTGGGCTTTGGGAATGAAATCGAACCGGCATCACCAGCTACAAACTGCTCTCTGTTTTTGGGGTAGCCACCTAAGGTTCCGCACGTGATGTGTGATGTAATGGTCGGTTGATTCAAGCGCAATTCTCTGAAGAACGTGTTGCGTCCCCCTCTCACCCCCTCTGCAAGAGAACATCTCTAACCCTTAAAGAGCTTGAGGTCGTAGCAAATCATGTTTTCCAGATGGTAGTGCAGTTGACAGATGCCTACTCTACTCCAACCTCGCCCCTGGAATACTTGCTGTCATTGACGAAATGATTCTTGATGACCTATAATCCCTATATAACCCCAATATATACCCCAATAATTCATAGATTCCATTTCATTTTCCATTATCCCAATATACCCCCAAGATGATGATGATGATGACGACGACGACAAGGTCATGAAGGAGCAGCCTTTGAGAGTGATGGATGAGACCTCCAACATTGAATAGGGATAATGGAAAAGAAAATGGAAACTACAGGGTTTAGGGTTTAGGGGGTTAAATTGGGTTTATATAGGGATAATGGAGGAGAGTACCCGCGTGTTTAGGCACTGTATATTGTGGATGCTGTTGTGGACTGATAGCGAGTTTCGTCTGTTGGCCAAGAGAGGATTATCTATTGGTATCGAGTCAGGCTAAGGTGTTCTTCTTGGGATCCAGGGTTTCGGGGTTGCGAAGCCTAATTCAGAATCAGGGATGAGGGTTAAAGACTTGGACTCTACACTGCTTGGATTTGCTGTCTGGCAGCTTGCTGCTCCTTTCTGCCCAAGCCATGTCAGCGACACAAAGCCAGGGACCTCCAAACCCCGCAAACTGCGAGAAGCAGGCATCGTTCTATCTTCTCATGCTCACCTTTGCTGATCCAAATCCGCTACAGTTATGATGTTTACTGCCTGAAGCGAAGATCTTTACAGCATGCGGCTGCGCTGCCAATATGGCCTCATGGCCCGTACCGTTCCCTTCTGCTACCAAAACTGCCGAAACTCCATGAACACTGCAGAAGCTGCAGACAACTTACCAAACCTAGCAGGGACGCCTTCACGTTGCGAGCCCGTCTTCCCCAGCTATGTAGCCAGAAGCTTTACATAAAGCTTCGACTTGTTGGAGCAACCCCAAGTCGTCATCGTTTTGGACCGCAATGGGGAGATCCTATTTTGAAAGTGCTGAGGCGGGACACCTGGGCTCACAATTTAGCCAGTCTTCCATTCACGCGACGACTCTCAATCCTAAACTGTTGTTCACGTAGCCCTAGCCCTGCGCCCCGGTTTTCAGTGCCGGTAGGTGCAGGGTAAGGAAGCTGGTAAGGCATCATTTGGAGACTGGTTTCCTTTGGGCCACTGAACTAGCATTCTGCGTGTCCAGGAACGGTCCTAGGCTTCCGATGGTCTAGGGTTCAGGGTATTGATTTGTTGTGCATCAGCCCCATGTGGGGGTTTCCCGAAATCAGGGGTACCTTTTTGCGGGGTAAGGATTATCGCATTTTTGCGCCTGTATTGGGCCATGTACTAGATGGCTTATTGCATGAAGTGGAGATTCTTCAAGCTTGGCATCCGTACCTTCAGGGTCAGCTCTCCTTCAGCGCAGCGGATGTATTTGCTTTGAGTTCTTGGGTTTCAGACTTTCTTTGGCCTCCAAGAGTTCAAACACCGCTTCGGGTCCCATGGCAGCATATGCGGGTAGGGTTCCCAAACTTGGAGAACCCTGCTCGAAAGGAGCGTTTTAGAACGTTTGTCACTTTACTTGTTACCCATGTTGCTTATCCGATTCCCATGAACGCCAAAGAAACCTTGTGTACAAAGTACTGCACGGAACAGCAAACAAGAGTCAAACAACTATCCGTTCAGGAGAGACCAGTCCTCCATGGTGTTATGGGCCCCTGCAAGGATTATGCTGCCTGGATGCAGAATCCAAGTCGGGTTGTCCACGTCGAGTGGCGCAAGGCACGTCGAGAGTGCAAGGCAGTCTGTTCTCGGAGGTCCTGATCAGACTCGCTTTTGTAGAGGAGCATTTACTGGCCATTCCTGGGGTTTGGGGCTGATGTTGAGGAAGTTAGGTTTGGGGTTTAGGGTCTGGGTTTGCGTGGGCCGTACGAAATAGCTGACTGCAAACCTTTTCAGGACCTTCCACATCACCATGATAGGGGTCAGGCTTCAGGTCTTTGTTGTGCACACAGTCAAGCACCCATGTGAGCCATTCTCTGATGCACGCGACGAGGCACAGGCATTGCAATCTAAGGGATTTGTTATGGGGTTTCGCGATGGCTAACATTGGGAATTCTGTGCATAGAGATGGTGTGCGTAGCCCCAAGACCCTACGCCTACACGCGTCAAAGCAGGACCTGGGCCGCATTTTTGCCGAATACCTACTTCATGGTTCGGATTTTGTGTTAGGATATGCAGCGAGCGATCTAGCTAAAGCCCTTTGTCACGGATGGCTGTAAGGCAAAAGGCGGAGTGGTGATTGAGTTCCGATAGACGGCTCCTGAATCACAGGTTGGGTACTGCCCCCACCCAGTAAACGTTAGATACAATTTCTATTTCACTTGTATATATATATATTATATCTGTATAATATAGTCAGTATCGCGCCTATTATAGACTGTTACTGGGTGGGAGCAGTCCCCAAATCACAGGGTTGACAGGCAGGCTTGTGTCACAAAGGGGGCTGGAGCATTCCAAGCCTGAGCCCGAGCTCCCAGCTACGCCTGCATTGTGTAACGTTTCCTTTGCACAGCCGTGTGCTTATGGAGCCACCAAAAATGCCCAAACACCTGCTGAAATTGGGATGGCATCTGGAAGTTTCAGGCCAGGGAATCCCAGCCTGCTGCAGTTCCCATCTTTCTAAAAGCATGTTGCTGGAAACTATAGCTACATGTCTCAAGGGGCATCCGTTTGTATTGGAGATTTGTCAAAACATCACCTACTTCAGAGGGACTCCCGAATCCCCCTATTCTTGGTACACATTTCTAGGGGTCCTCAGGGCTCCCCGTCTGAAAGCCCGGGTGTCTCGCCGAAGGTTCGGCATGAAAAAAGCCGTGGCTTAACATCCCACTCATGGCTGGAAGCACCTCGGGTTCGAATTGGGCAGACTACTGAGTATTGATGGAATGAGTCGTTATTGCTAATATTCCCTACTCGAAGCGTCCTTCGAGCAGCTGTTTCCTGCAGCTCGGGATATAAGAAGAGGCTGGCAAGGTGAAAGTTGAAACTTATTATTATACCATAGTAGACATTAATATACTGCTATTATACTAGAATCGAAAATATTCTATAATGTGGACATGTGTTTTAATCGAGCTGGGCCCACCACCAAGGCTCCTGTGAAGCTTGGCGGCTGTAGGGTACCCGCCCTTAGCTAAAGGACACCTCTATAGGTAATCCCTATATACACACATATATCCATGAAATTACTTAAATATGAGGGAACACCCATGTGTGGATGAGCCTGGATGAGCCTGACTTTTCAGAGTCCGAATGATCGCCGGGCCCTCAGCAATCCAGGTCAGCCTTCTGGACGGCAGGAGATTGCGACTCGAAATCTATGCGGATCAAGGCCTCAGGGTTCAAGGTTTGTTTCGTCCGTTTCAGGGGGTTGGATTTGGGACCAAGGGCTTTTGGTGGAGTTTGCGGGATGTAGGCTGTAGGGATTCTGTGTTAGAATTTATGGATGGAGGATTCTTCTTTTAGACATGGAGCATGGGGGCATGTTTGTGCGTGTGGATGTCAGGGCCCAAACTGCAGCATTCTCAATCAGCAATCCTGAAACTCTCTGAGTGGAGAGCCCAGCTGCACGCGTGTTTGGCGACGGCAGTATGTGAGGCCTTCTCAGCTGAAGCTGTGCTGTGCATGCTGTGGCGTATCTTGGGGGCAAGAAATCCTGGACTGGATGCCAGGAGTTAGCATGAGATTCTTGCATGGATTGAGCGTGGCAACATCCCAAAGAAACTGTGAGCATACAGGAGCATGCGTAGCTACATAGCAGCAGATGACCGTGCTTGCACGTCTTCAACCCTTGTGAAAAGAATCCCTGATCGGGACATTGAAACACTATGGTTTGACTCAGTCAGCCCCTTGCTCTTCCCTGAAGGTAGAAGGCGGAATAGTCAGCAATGATGTCCTTTTCTGACGCTTATAGCCTTACACGTATATTCCTGTAGTGGAACATACGCCCAAAACCTTACACTTACATTTTTAGGACCCTGCGGTAGGTTTTTTGAAATGCTTAAATCCTAAACCTGGACTCTGACTGCAGTTGGTTGTTCAATTTCTCGCAGGCTACACAGAGCTCCACTTTCACCCTTCGAGCCAGAGCGATAGCCGTTTCTTTGATCCACAGAGCACCTTGTACGATGGACGATCAGCGGACAGCCAAGATCTCGTGGCCAAGCAGCGTACAGGAGTCCCTAAAGTCAAAAGCTTGTGGTGTTTTCTGGTTCCGGGAGAAAGGGGATGCGGATGACGCGGATGCGCTGGAGTGTACAACAGATGCTTAAGACTAGACCTCTTGTCAAAGTATCGTTGCCACCCAATGGGAGACCAAGCACAGCAGCTGAAATTCTGATGTTGGGGTTGCTCTCAAACCTTTGCCGAGTATGATGGTAGTTTCGCTGAATAGGGGGACCCCAATACAGACCCATAATATTGAAATCCTCAATATCGGGAACCCCCAAAAGCTGGAAACTCCCATATTGTCTTGCCAAAGGGCTAGGCAGAGTTTGCGAGACTCCCAGGGACCGAGATATTCCAGGCTTGGGGCTTCTCATCAAGCGGGACGAAAGCCATATGTTCTTGGAGCAGCCTAGATAGAAACGTGTACGATCCATACCCAAACGGCTAAGTGAGGCATTTGCCCTTAGCCTCCGCCCATGAGAAGAAGCGCGTAAAGAAGATAATATTGCAGGGTGTGCAGCCGGCATTAAAATCCCGATGACCACCTTGGTCGAAAGCAGAAGCTCCTCAAGGACCACTCAGACTACACCCCACAGTTTGAATGCGCTACTTGTTGCCCAAATACTGGGAGATTAAGACTTTGGAATCCCGTTAGTGCTCGAAGCCTTAAGCCCGATAGAGTCCAACAAGCTTCATTTTTACATTTGTTTTTTAGTCTTCGTTTCTGTTTGACTTTCCGTTACCTGCCACAGCCACACACGCTGAGCCCTAAGCGCTTCAGTACTTTCCATGTTCTTGCCACTCTTATATGACCCTTATTTAGTTTCCATTAGATTTTCCGTTTGAGTCTCCATTACTGGAGGAAGAATCCCTAAAGAACACCTTTAGAGCCGCTGTATAACGCCTATAGACTGCCCATCTAACCCCTGTACCATCCGAACCCCTATACAATCCTGACCCTATAGAATCGCTGTAGTAAGCAACAGAAGCTAAGGCCCGGCCTCTCACTGCGGAGACCCTGACTCGCGAGGCCCGTGCTCTGGCCCGGACGCCCTACTCGCTGAGTCGCTGGGCTCCCTTCAGAATTTGTTGGATGTGTGGAGTTTAGAGTGAGAGCTTGTTGGATGTGTGGAGCTTAGGGTGAGAGTTTGTTGGATGTGTGGAGTTTAGGGTGAGAGTTTGTTGGATGTGTGGAGCTTAGTGTTTTTGGATTTGTGGAGTTCAGGGTGAGAATTCGTTGGATTTGTGATGTTTAGGGTGAAGTTTGGTTGGATTCGTGGAGTTTGGGATCTAGAATGGAGAATCAATGGAAAGAAAATGTAAGCCGTTGTGATCCCCACATTGGGAGCAGTCTTCCTTTAGATCACATTCCCAAAGACCCGGCCAGCAGCATAGTATGGAGGTTGTTGGAATGGCAACTGCCAACAGATCGCTTACCGGAGCGGCTTCTTTCATGGGGCTCATGGGGACCAGGGATTATTGAGGGTTACTGAAGCTTATGATTTTGTCGGGGTTCCCTTTTTTGGAGTCCCTTTGAGCTCTGTGCCGAACGCTGTCTTTACATGTCTGCATCCAAACTGATACTAGAATGCCCGTCTCGTTTTGGAACCTACCTTGCCAGAGAGGTGGGCGCTCCAGCCTCAAAGCCTTTGAGTTGGCACCTTTCTGTGGGGAAAACTGCAAGACGGAGTTAACCCCTAGTTCAACATAGCCTTCTTTGGCTCGACCGGGTCCAGGTGAGTTCAACTGCCATCACTTTGTGCTGGCGCTGTGGAACGGTGTCTTGGTATTGAACAGCGCGACGTTGGTGGTACTTCTTTTGGGTGGTTTCCAACACTAGGGTTCTAGTTTTCTTCCCTTACAGACAGGAACTTAGCCCCCAAACGCGCATGATTGCAACAATGGTTCCACGTGAAGAGAGGCATGGTGGTGGACAGGCTGCAGTCGCAGCACTACCCAGCAGCCTGGATTCTCATGTTGGTTTCTTGATTTCGGGTACTTGTGGATTCTAGGGATGTATGGGAGGATAGGGGGATGATGCGTGTCCTTTTTTAGGATTATGCATCTATCCAGGGGTCATCTCATCGTGTAGCTGTTCTGTTCCATGCAAATGGAACCATGGGGCCTTCCTTGTTAGGGGCTCTCAACCTTCTTTGTAATGGAAGACACATGTATAGACATGTGGATGAAGCTGGGAGATTCACGGTAGGCTTGCTTTGTGTAGGGAGCCGTGGGAGGGCAAGCCTTTCAACTTCCAGTCCTGAGGTCACACACTGCAAAGTGTTTACTGGAGGTTAGTAGGGAATAAGGGAACATATAACATAGGGATTATCGGGATGATAAAGGGAATGCATTCCCTTCTACCCTACCAACCAGTAAGAAGGAGTCCCTTGCACGTATGTTGAAGATGATCTATCTGCCCTCTCCTTCAAATTTGGCTCCTCATTGCCTAGAGTCAGAACAGGGGAGGGGTCAGCAAAAGACACATCCCTCTAACTCCTGCCTCATCCCAAACATTCCGGCTGCTGAGCCAGGGTTCAAGTACCCTATAGCAATCTAGTGAATAATTCAACCCCAAGAGGGCTAACCGTAAGATGACAAGGACCGGGCAAAAATTGGCCTACTTTGGGGTTTCGAGGCGTGATGGGTTGGAGTGAGAAAGGAGAAGAGCTAGTTGATGATTCAGGAAATAGAGTGAATGAGGTCTTGTGGATAGTGGCCTAGACTTTTGGGAGGAACGGGCTGGATTTTGTGGGTCTTCTCACGGTTTCGGCTTTTGAACTCGTAGACCAAGATCTGCAATGCCATTACAGCCAACCGAGGCTTTCTCAATGAGGTAGCAGGGTCTGGTAGCAGAAGATCATGATTCCATTGCTGTGCGGACGTCACAGGGCAATGTTGTTTTTGGCCGGATGGTTATAGTGGCTTTATATTGGAGACGGTACTGGAAACTCTGGAAACCCTGGACTTCTGGAATCCCTGAAGCTGACATCCAAACCTCCAAGCCAAAGTTAATGACCTAGATGCTACTTTAAAATTTCAGTCTCCGCTGATGTGCTTGCCTCTAGTGGGGCAGGTACAGTTGTGTGCATGTTTGGATCGGACTCCAGCACAACCAGTAACAGCGAAGGGATCCTCGCCGGTATGCATCACTCTGCCCACAGCTTTACCAAGCTATTTACCCCTCTAACTGCTGTTTCGTCAACTGGAAGACGATCCTGTAGGAGTGGATCATGCAGAGAACTTGACGGTCTTGACGTACGAGCTTCATGGGGGACCGGGTTTCCTGAACATCTGAGTTCTTGACCCCCAAACCCAACCGTCAACTCTTGAAACCTAAGCCTCTGAAACTCTACATCCTAAATCCTTAAAGCCTTAATCCAGTTGACTCTACACCATAAGCTGCGAGCCCCTTCGTAACAGAAGACCCCTGGAGGAGATGGTGGGTCCCTGGCTCCAAGGAGTTGCAGCTTCAGTCGGGCGACCCACGGAACCACGAGCCTTTGCTAATGAGGACGGGTTGTGAGTTCAGGTCTCAAAGAACTCAAGCTTAGCGTCCATGGTTGAGGGATTTGATTTGCTTGCTTTGAGGATTGAGGCAGGATGCAGGGTTTGGCGGAATTCATGAAGAATTTGGGTGGGATCTTTGCTTTGCGTACTTCTTGGTGAGGATCCATTATCTTGCGACGCACGGGGGTATCCTCATTGTCGGGGAACGTCATGACTTTGAGGAAGGTCTAGTTCCTGTGGTATGTCGTAGGTCCTGAGGTCCAAAGTAGAACATGAACGGTATGCCGGAGTTGGGCTCACACTTCTAGCTGGGATCCTGCAGTTGTGTGTAAATTTAAATGTTGAAGGCTCAGGCCAGGGGTTGTCTCTTTTTGCCTTTGAGCTTTCGGGTTGCTTTGTTGGGTGGTGGAGTGTATTTAGCCAAGGCCATAGGATGTCCGGCATTATGGCGAGTAGCCGGAAACCGTAACCCTCCCTTACTAAACCCTGAGCCTCCTGAACCCTAAACCACCCCAGGCTCCATCCCAGGCTCCCCAGACCGTTCCCCAAAACCCGAGGTCCGAAGCCAAAGAGCCAGCCAAAATGGCCGAAAGGGTTCTGCGGCCGACGAAGCGGCGGAGAAGCATCTGATGAAAATGACAGTATATTTTGCATATATACATACACACATATGTGGTACCCCCCCCAAACCTACAGTTTGACTAGCCCTTCCTGTCTAGGTATTTCATTGGGATGGAAACTCATCTCCAAAACTTCATTTTGATTTTGCATTTACCACCCCAAGCCGACATGTCTAGTTTGCTTACTCCCCAGAATCTACATGTTTTATATGTCGATTCTGACTGTCTTAAGTACTAGTTGCAAAGATCCATCATAAGCTTCATCTTAGTAAACATTCCCAAAAGGACGCCGCAGCGCATTCCAGACAAGCAATTTTTTCTAGGACCTTCAAGGAAGCTCCCCAACAAGGATATCGATTTAGATGCCCTAATATAAACCAGTGCTCACATAGCGATCACTAGTCAGATGTCCTTCTATGCGGCGTCGTGCAGGATCCTTAATCCACATTTGGGAACCTCTATTTGGGGTCCATATTTAGTCTGCGGTGCCAATTTACCATTTTGTTCCAATCCTCTATCAAACCTCCGAGCTCACTTTTTCAAAGAGTACCCTTGATGCAGATTCATAGGGATCTTGGACGAAGAGCTTGACTGAGGCTTCTGAATGATGAGCGGTCCAGGTTACATCTAAAGTGCTGCGCACCACAAGAAGCCTCATCAAAGGTTCTTGTTTTTGAAGTAATTCGAAGTTCTAAGTAATCGATTCATTGGAAACCCTGATTGAGGGGTCTGCCAGGACGTCCTTTGCCAACGATTTTGAACAAGACTCTTTATCGAGAGCACGCCATGAATATTCATCACAGATCCAATCAAGGCTTCCAACAAGCAAGGATAGAGACTGAAGAATGCGTGATAAGCTCCTAATGAGGATCACTAGCTGAAGATCTTAATGAGGACTGCTGATGTGTTTTTGGAAGGCTACATGGGCCACATATTGTCTTTGGAGTCAGTACCCGGGAATTAGGAGTCATTGATTCGAATGCGTTTCGAATGCTCATGCCGGGAGTAATGCTGTGGGCTTGAGGACAGCGCATGTAGTGGAAGGTGGGATTTGGTTTGGATGGTGTAGGGTTGGGGGGGTTTAGGGCTTAGGCTTTAGGGTCTAGGGTTATCCGATTGAGATGAAGTTGAGCTTGATTGAGATGAAGTTGTGGATGCAGCGCTCTTCCAGGCGGAATGTGACAACTGGTCACAGAACATTGCACCTTCAGCCCAAAGCTAGGCAGTCTATCGTCCTGTTTCGTTGAAACGACATCCCCATCTCCGAAACCTCACAACAGCATCGAGCCTGTGTCAGGAACATCCAGGGCTTTCAGAGGTTTTGAAAAGCTCAGGTGGCGTTGAAGCGCCCAGGGCCACCCGACTTTCGCTGTCATGCGCCGAGATTCAGCGTCAGACAGCCCGTCGGCCTGAATTTTCTGGAGGTCTTTCTGGCTGGAGGTCTTTCTGATTGATGGATGAGATGATGAAATGAGCCCATGTGCAATACTAGACCGGCAATTGTCATGCTCTCCCTGACGGGGTTGCATGTCACTTCCCAATCTCTTTGTCATGAAGTGCTTCTCTTGGGCAACCAGACGTGCAGAGGCCGCTAGATCACAGCACTATGCTCTCAAGCACGACTTCCAGTACCAATGTAGAGACCGAAGACAATCCCGCATGGGCCACTACGCCAACTCACCGTGTGAAGTGGTTTGAGTTCGTGCCAGCAATACGCGAAACCGTTTTGCCAGAGCAGCAGCTGTGCATGAAATAGGTGCCTACATTGTGTTTTCTCCCCCACTAGCTTGCCCAAAGACATTGGATCTTGAGACTTCTGTACATAGGGGCACCAGGTACCGTTGGCCTATAAGTTCCCGGAGCCGTGGAGTTGGACATTAACCGACACAAAACTGCTGGCACATCAGCCTGGCCACCCCACATTAAAGAAATCCTTGCAGGTCTTAGCAGCTGAAATCCCCTTTACATCTGCGCTGCTAGTTTGGAGGACTACATTGATCATGATCCATCTTTTTATTCATTCACATATCTCGCACACGGCCTTCGTGCAGCCAGCACACAGCCAGTCTCTGCCGGCATGCGACCATAAGCTTGAAAAAGTACTTTATGTACATATTGGTACTGCTTTCGCTACTGCAAGTTTTCATCATGTGATGATTTCTGCCTTGGCTGAAGTTTTGTTTGCTCCTACTTTTTGTCTTCTCAGGGGCTGCCCTGCTGGCTTTGCCCAATTTGGGCCGATGCCAGAAGCTTTGGTCCCTAAAGCCTTAACCCCAAACCCAGGTCTATGTTTTGGAGACGACGGGGCCGCTCATGCCCACGCCTCTAGATGGAAGTTACTATGGGTCATGGGGTGGGGTTGGCCTTTGAACACTAAAGTTGTTTACATTTCATTTTCCTTTGATTCTCCAGTATTGGGCCTTATTTTCTTTTAGTATCCATCTATAACCTATGGAGTCTTGAGCTCAGCCCTGAGACAACAGGAAAGCACGAATCCTCAACTGGCTTGTGGTGTTTTCCGAAAATTGAGGGGAGCTTAGCGGGGTCCCTCTAGGCAGGACTACAGTATGGAGCATGCCTCCAGCTGATTTGGAGACACAAGCGCTTTTCAGAGCCCGAAAGCCGCGCTCCAGAAAGAACAGGTTGCTTAGACTTTCATGCTCAGATTCCTCAGCTTGATGGTAGCAAGGATCTCCAAAACAACGACTGAGGTGCTCAGGATGTGTGTTGGTAGATGTTTGCGTGGTTTTTTGGGGGAAGTATCAGAGTGTTTGATCAAGCTCTGCTGGGACATTCCTGACCACTCTTGCTTGATATCTCGTAAGGATGGGGCTCCGAAGGGGGGTCCCTCCAAACGACCAATGAGTCCGTCCAACCTCACTCCCTCAAATCCCCCATTGTCAGGTAGATAACCCCAGGGTCTAGTAAGTTCGAGTCTGAGGCAGACGCCCCCTTCCTTGTTTGGCCTCGAGTCCAGCGACGCACGGTTGCTTCAGCTGTTTTGGCATCATAAGGCCGATGTGAAAGAACGAGCTCCTTTCATCCAGAACTGCTTTCAGGAGCAGTTAAGTTGATTTGCGCACAGAACGTCCTTACTTCTTACGATCTGAGCACGGATCCCCTCAGCTCGAGGACCAGGAGCAAGAAAAAACATGTTTCGAGAGCCCTCAAATTTTAAGACTTCAATCGCCGAAAACTGTGGCTTGCTCTATGCAAGGAGCATGCTTCTTCGAGTAGACCGGAGTGTGGAAGGTCCCAATTTTGCACCGTCTCAGATCCATCCAATCGGCCTTTAACTTTCAACCGTGCACCTTAGCTGAGACTTGGAACATGCACACACACACACACACCCGGCACCCCGCACACATGTAAGCTAACGTGAATATTTTCCACGTTAGATCAGAAGCCTTCGCTTTTCAACATTCCAGCATTTGTAGCTTCATGGTGTGACCTTTACGAAAGATTTCATAGACCAGCATTGAACCTTGACCTTTGGAACTTTAAGGCCTAGCTCATTTTTCTGTAACATGTTGAACCTCAAAAATTCAACTCTTGAAGTTTAACATTCTCGGATGAGCTCTTAAAAATGTAAAGCTTTGTGCGTGCGAGCAGCCGGATGGAATCCTGCAATACCCGATTGGAGCCTTTCTGGGCGTCCAAATATACAATATTGAGGTATATAAAGGGGAAGCTCATGTCTCGAAATGCCTGTGTGTGTTATAACAACTATGTGACTACATTGGTCCTGATCAATGAGCATCCTCTTATCAGTCGGTAAGAAGAGGAACATCGCTGCACCAGCTGGGCCTCCACGTTCCTGCCGGGCCTCGAAGATGTGGCGCAGAGGCTCTTGGAGCGGCTTAACAGGAGCGCAGACTAGGGTTTAGGATCTAGGGATATAGGTCAGGTTAATTTTATCCCTGAGAGTCAGTATTACGGGGTGGGGGGTCCTGCTCAGATGAAGGGTTTGACCTTAGGGGTTCAGCAGGGATTGCTGATTTAGGTGGTTTGGGGCTCCGGGCCCTGGGTTCAGGGTTTAGGATTTAGGTGGTTTGGGGCTCAGGGTTTCCGGGGTTTAGGGATTTAGGGTTTGGATTCCCGGGTTTAGTGTTTTTCATGTTTCGCTAAAGGAACCTTCATATTCTGAAACGTCACGTCATTGTAGTTTCCATCTCCTTTTCCAGAACGTCCCATGGATCTCTTTGCATTTGTTTTTGACTATGTTGAGCAACAACAGCTTCCGTTTTCAGCCTGTTTTCCATGGTCTCAATTTTGATAGTTTGTAGTTTCCTTTCCAGGGTCGCTGTGGGAGGAGCTCATTCACCAAAAACATGGAAACTGACTATACCAAATGGATCGTAGGGCTTCGGACGGTGTATTCATTTGAGTTTGGAGCAGGTCAGTTTCTCGAAGTTGCGCGTCCCTCATTCGGGTTACCGTACTAGACTGCGCCAGAGATCAATTTCTTGTAGGTATGAAAGGTGCCACATGTTGATGAATCCCCATGGTGCGTCCACTGAAATTCATCGCGGCCCTGCAGTGCTGTTTGTGCTTGACAGGGTTCCGGAGGGTCGTATTGTTTGTTGTTTTTGTCTTTAGGCTGTCGCAGGGTTTGGTTTATGTATGAGATCTAGAGATTAGGCAGGACAAGCGGCTAGCACGTTGCTGCCTCTTGGGCTTGCGAAGTAGTAGCATGGTTGGCAATGGCGGTGCATACAGTTGAAATTGCTAGTAGAACTGGTAGCATGCGTGATGTGTGAAAGCTTGAAGCGGACAGGCTGAAGAGAGGTCCAGATAAGTATCACAGGTTTCGGATGGGGCGAGGGTGGGGGGGTAGGGGTGGGTCGGGCGAGAGGCTAGCGGCTAGAGCTCAACGAGTTTGTAAACATGGTATATGTAGAATCTATTTTGTCTGATAACTCCACTCCTCATTCAGCTCCAAATTCTTCCTTGCTGCAGGATTGATGTCACAGCTGCTCTTGCAGACTTATCGAAGAGTTCCAGGCATTCAATTGTCCGTGCTCAGCATCTTGTTTAGGCATAGAACTTCCGAACTAAAAGGTACAGCAACCGGAAGATCAAGGGAAGAAGTGTTCTTGTAGGGGCTCAAAAGGCAGGGGAGGGAACCTAAAGTGCATAGCAGCATTCAAAGTTAGTCTGTTGACAGTGACACAGCAGTGGCTTGCATTGTTGGGGAAGTTTGATCGACCCTGTGCGGCGTGGCCTCGGTCAAGGATCTCTGGTGCAGTCTGCTCAGCTGTGTTTACCAAGTACCACTAGGTATCTGCCAGGAAAAGAACTCAGCAGATTTGAGCTAGTGCAACTGCGACAAGCAATTTCTTAGAGTGTTCCGAGTCAAGTAAATGCAGCATTGCAAGGTCGCATTGTGTTCTGGTCCTAACTAGGCTTTAGCCGATAAGTTCAGATTGTCCGGCTTTTGCCCTTGTTATTTTTTAAAATCATCTATCATTCTCAGTACTACTACTATTACTACTGGTATTATTCTTTACCATTGCTGTTTATACTATTTGTTCTTAATCATGACTACTATCATCATGGAACCTTTGCGGGCGTAGAGCCAAGTGTTGCTTCTTTGTCGAGAGCTTTCGAAGACGAAGTGCTTCAAGTCTGATTAGTTGTCCGGATGTCCTGAACGTCCCAGAACCCATCGTTCTATTTCCACGCTTTGCGCCGAACTTGCTAAGCGTATCCTACGAATCGTAGAACCCACATGTTTCGGCTTTCAAGCATGGCCACCTACAGAAAGCGTTGCCCGGAGAGGGTCCGCCATTTTGGCTTTGGGGAGAATCAGTGATCTTTTGTCAATTTGCGTCAGCGGCTGATGTTTCCTGGCAGGTCTGAAGGCTGAACGGGGGACTCCAGAAAAAGGGGGCCTAAAGGAAGGCAGCAACGCTACCGCCACCGAAGCTGCCGCCACTCCCACCGCCACCACCAATGCCACAAGCCCAATGCCTGTAGACTCTGACGGCTACTTAGCGGCTACTTCTGCTCCTCCTCCTCCTCTTGAAGCTGTACTTCTGTTTCAACAATTATCAAATCTGTTACAAACCAGGAAGGCCGCGCCCCCTTCTGGCTTGGCACTGGCCAGTATCTGGCACAGATTTTCAAGATTTCGGCTTAGCGCACCCAAGAGCTGCAATTCCATTCTGACCATCTTGGGAATACATGCAGCCACAAGGTTCGAACAGTATGGACACGTCTCAATCTGGAATCTAGATGCAAGGGTTTCATTCAAGGGGGTACAAGATGTACTTTGGGGCGACGTGTTGGGTAGTTGTCTTCCATGGGATTATCCCAGAAAATTGAGGAGTGGGTTGCTGATACACTCTGCTCCCCATGCCCGTGAGTACTCCGCTGCTACTGTTCATGTCGCACTCAACTCCATGAAGGGCGCATCTTCACTAATTCCGGCATCACTCGTGTTCAAGAAGGTGTACGGCAATCTTGCGCGCATTTTGCCGGGACATTTGCTGACCCGAGCAATTCAAAAGGACCCCCTCAATTGGGTTCTAGGAAGAGGACCAGCAGCTGATGCCTTGGATGTATTTTTTGGCACAATGCTCTGTGTCGAAAGCCCTGTAGAATCTTAAGGTCATGCAAAAGTGTCCATACTTTGCGAAGGAAAGGCCCATCACCTTGTGAACGCATCCTTCACCGACCTGCTCTGCTACAAATCTCATGTTAAGTGTTCCTGTGGCAGTTCCCCTACGATCTCTCCACAATAAAAGCTGCAACATGCATTTGTGCAGTCATTCCCTTATTTCTATGAGGAGCGTGGCCCTGACATGGTCAAATCAGGTTGCTACACGGGTTCCCAAAAGTGTCCACATTTTTTGAAATCAGGAACATTGACCCCAAAACCCTTTGTCAGCGAGCTTTTTTAGAGGATTTGAGCCACAGCAAACAACGTCTACCCCGGCTACATGAACATCCCGTTGCGACCTGGAAGCCTGAACAGCTCTAAGCCCTAAATGGTCCTTCGTGCACAGTCCTCCAGGTATGTCTGTAGCTCCTGTAGCGTCGCTGGCCTCCTTGCAGTCGCAACCACCCGTGGATGATCCTTGGAATTTGGATTCATGGGCCCTGCTCTATCCTCAAGTTCTATCGGTTTGGGGCAAGCCCCTTGGTGTGCACGGTACTCGCCGCAGTCCTGGATTTCCAGAGTGTGTCTGCAGGATTCAAGATGTTGGGCAGGTGGTGTCTTCTCTGTTTGAAGCACGCTCGTGTTGTCACAGCTTCCGTGAAGTGGCAGCGAACCCTTCATCTTTCGTGCTACCCTCTTTAAACCCCATAGCATCCAGCCCTTGCCCGTAATCCCCGGATTTCAATGTCAAGGTTTCAGCAGACTGAACCCAACTCATGGAGCCCCCTTCTCAGTAGCAGGGATTCGGGACAGGATATCTAGCACAGTGGCACCCAGGTGTGCAAATCAAGCAGAGAACGCCATGGGTGCTCATAGAAGCCACGCTCCTAGTTGCTAGCCTTCGTTCTCGATCTAGCAAAGGACAGACTCGACATTTGCTTTGTGGTGCTCCGCGGGAAGGAACTGCGGCTACTTCTCCATGCTCCTGTGTAGCAGCACGGATTGCGTGCTTGTGTTTTAAGAGATCGCTGAAAGATTTTCAATTGCGAGTAAGCTCTTTTCTTTTCTCTGCTAAATTAAGGTTCCAGGTTGGAGAGATCCAGCAAAGACACCTTGACACCTTCCAAAGCAGACGCCGTAAGAATATCAATGCATCTTTTTGCTTGTGTGACAGGTGACTGAAAACCTTCTTGCTTTTATGCCTCGATTGTCTGCTAAAGCTGCGATGTATAGTGCGCAAGGTTGCCTACCAATTGTTTAGGTCCTGTTCAGCTTGCAACCCCTGATACCCTCAAATCTTCAACCTTACATCCTTTGCTTGTCAAGAGGCCCAGGCTCCAGAAGTCCAATCTTCAGATCCCACACTCGAGACCCCATGAAATCCTTGAACCCGAAGCCTTGAGCACGTTGAGTTTCCGCACATCTCAGGCTGTGGTGAAAGCTGACAGCGAGGGATCAGAATGGCACTGGCTGATGATGCTCAGCGGCGACGCGCATCGAGGATGGGTTTAGGGTTGCCAACTCCAGGTCCCAGCCTGGAATGTTGGTAGTTGGTGATGAGGGAATTGCCCAAGACTCGTCGAGACGGGAAATCCAGAATTTCTTCGGACAACCATTGGACCGCCCTTCATGAAAATCTCCATCGGCGCATATTATCATGGAGATTCTTATCCTGTCGACAGATTTTGCAGCACTTCATGGGAGCCTGTTTAAGCTGCAGGCCTAAACCGTGCAAGGGCTTCCTTTGAAACTAAAGGCAGTGGTTAGAGCTTCTAGGACCTTAGGGTGGCATGCTATTGCCTCTCAAGAGTTCTGGTCTTGGTGAGAAGCAGGATTCGCAGACATACTTCATCCGGGTTATGGTTACGGTTGCTCCTTTTTTTCTCTATTTGCGTCATTTCCCGTGCAAGTCAGAATTTGTAAAGGTGAGGGTCCTTCTTTCAGGTCTCAAGAATAAGGCTCTCACCATATGAGCGACGGACTAAAGTTCCGTCTCTTGACACATGTCTAATGTCGGTCAGAATTCCCCGAAATCATGCGTTCAACCTGTAAAGCGACATGGTCCCCCCAAATAACGAGACCATCATCTTTGTGTTGGAATGCAAATTTGTTGGAAACGAGATTCGAGGCCCGACTCAAGTGCTGTAAAACGAGAGTAGATTTGGTCAGTTGGTCTCACGCCTAGTAGGAAGCAGATGGTCCCCCCCAACATGCTCCGGAGTATGTAAAACGAGATGGAACGAGATTGCAGCACGAGTGTGGGAATTTTGACCATAGGCCAGACAACAAATTTTGTTCGCTGCTCATCTGGTGCCCTTACTCCTAATCAGAAAGAATGGATAGATAAGATGAACTATTATATTGTTGGTGTTTATGTAGGGGGTAGACTAATGACCCATTCCTCCATTCCCAACTACCAGCCAGTGAGTCATGTGCAAGCAATCGCTTGATTTGAACGTGCAAGGAGATGAGAACTCCTACAGCTTTGCGCTGAGCTGCCTGTCTGCTGAAGTGGGCGGTGATGCTGCAGACTTTGACGGCCCATGTAGCTATGATACATGTGAGTTCTGGAGTAAATCTATGACATATAGAAGACGCAACATGTCTAGGCTGCTCACGAGATTAACAGGGTACCTTTTCGCCAAATCCGATAAAGGGCCAACCTGATTTCTTTTGGGTTCTGTGCTATGCCAGGGACTCAGTTTGGCACTCATACTACATCCTATAGGAACGCCGACATAAACCTGGCGTGACCTTTCACAGAGTAGCTCCTCAATCAGGGGTCTTGAAGGTTGTTCTTTATGCTATGGTGGACGGAGGAAATCTGGCACCACCTAGTATCCCCAGAGGGGCTATATAGGGGGTGCAAGCCTTTCCGCCATCTACTGTGGGACCCTCGGTATACCTTTATCACCTTCTTGCGGCTTTCATTTCAAGCTTGTTGCATTTGTTGGGGTCTTGGCGGAGGAAAGCCGATGTTTGGGATAGATACCTTTGGTGCAACTTTGCTTCTAGGAAGTTAGACATCTAGCTATATTTATGATATCTCAACTTGCTGTGGCTGTACTTCGAGAGCAGAGCCGTGCAGGATCAATGTAGTAGAGAGTTAGGGCTTCTTTCAGAAGTAGTGCTTCATTCGGCGTAAAGGACTGCAGTGCAAATTCCCAGGAGAACCACCTGTGTCCACATGTGCTGGAAGCTGTGTCCACATGTGTTGGAAACTATCTCGAACCAAACTCCACCTCTCCCTGTTCTGATATCCCTATCATGCAGGATGCTAAGCTCTCGGTAGACAAAGCACACCTATGCTCCGCAAAGAAATTTTGAAGTCAACGTGTCCACGAACGCAAGCAATTGATGTGACAATGGCACGTGGCCTCATACCTCAAATCGGAGATGTGCATGCAATAGTTTCTGTAGACCCTTGATAAATAAACCTCCTCAATGGCCGATGTATCAGTCTACATTTCGCAAGAGCATGATCCAAGCCTGGCTCCAATTTGCGGTGGGCCAGCCTTGGGCAAAGTCAAAAGTCAAAGCATCTCTGACCCCAACGTCCCCATGCCAAGGGGAGCTTCCTGAACGAGGCTGCATTCGAGCTGTCGATCTTGCAATTCAGGCGCCGTTGAAAATGCCTGCAAGGGCAGGCTTAGGCATCGGTGTGGTAGGTGCGGGCTTTCTATTGGGGGATCATACAGAACAAAAAGCCCAAACAAGTAGTCCTCGTGCCAGAGGCCCCGTGAAACCTCTGAGGATTTTTTTGAGAATCCTTCAAGCAACCTAGAAACCTGAACGAGGACCATACAATACCCCCTGATTATGGATTTCCTCGCTCCTGCATGCGCTTTCCCTCAGCCTGCAGCTCCCAAATCAAAAGCCCCCTCATGACTAACTCCCAGGCTGCGAAGCCCTGAATCTCAAAACTGAGTCTGAGGAGCAAGAGAGCTTCCAGCAAGCGCTCAGAAGGAGCTTGTGGACGTCGCTGCTGCCAAGTGCAGATGCCTGAAAGATGTGATGGGAGATGTGGGTCCTAGCGGTTCAGGGTGGACAGGTTTAGGGTATCAAGGTTCGGTGCAACCGGTTGTTTTTTTTCCGCATGATGTTTAGGGCTAGGGTTCAGCAGTTGAGATGCTTGGGGTACCGAGCAAATATGAGGGGGTTAGATCGGATTGGATAGATGCATGTAGAAATTAGGGGCGCTCGAGCCAACATCCAACCGAGTATAGCCCCGTCTGGCAATGTTGAAACATAAGAAAGGTACTCTGGGTAATGGCGGGTGTGCTTGTTTGCTCTGACAGCTTAATTCAGGCGCCTGTCTCTACAAGCAGGTGCCGATGTGGCTGAGCTAGCCCTCATGCCCAAGTGAGTAGCAGAACCCATATGTGCAGTAGACTGAAAGCAATGTTACATTCCTTAAAAGGTACACGTAAACCCCTACACATCCCGAAAAGTCGGTTCATGGTCTTGGGGTTTCAGGTTGGGTTTCAGGTTAGCCTTCTGCGCAAAGTAAATCCCTGCTTGCCGCCAGAAACCTGTTAAAACTAATTCCGGTAATGAAAGTTTCGGGTTTAGGGTTCAGGGTTTTTGGGTTAGGGTAGAGGGCTGAGGTTCAGGACTTGCCACCCAAAGCAGGAACCTCATTCTAGCACTCAGGAAAAAGGAGCCCTAAACCATAAACCCTATACCCTGGCTGCTTGGCCGGCGCTTGAACCGGTGGCATCTTGGGCCGCATCGAAGCAGTAATATTGGAATCCCTTTGGGCCTAAGTCAATGCTATGTGGCTACATGGACCCGTGAGTTCCTTTCTTCGGCTCATCTTCAGGATAAGTAACTCCATCAGGGTATGATTGGAAGTGTTGTTTCTGAAATTGTTTTCAGACTCTTATGTCTCCTTCGTGCATGATAAGAGGATGATGGCCTACAGCTAACGTGGTACTGCGGCAGCTCGTATCGCAAAAACAAGCCTTCTTCCCTAAACAGATAGGTTCAAGCCTGGGTAGGCGGAAACAATGAGTGTAACCATTTTTGATCATTGCTGAAAGCTCTGAAGCCTCAGGCATGCACAGGGCCAATTCTTTATGGGAATGTTTGCCACACCGCCCCTTGCACAAGCGCCACAAGCACGTCTCAAGAGATTGGGGCATCATTTAGGGACAGTGGCAGGCTTGTTGGGATGGGGTGAGAGTTGTACAAAGCCCTAACCGAAGCTGTTCGCCCTCTCAGCTTCATGCTGAGCCTTCAAATGAAAACTTATTGAGGGATAAACCATGATCTCAACTTCTTGCCGGTATAGGTTTTGAACCTTGTCTTTGCTAGCCCGAGCGACATTTTGGGAATCCGGAGGAACCCTCAATTCAAAAGCCCCGTGGGGTATGGGTGGTCGCATATAACACTTGGAAGGTTGTCTTGAGATACGGGCTTTGATTCAAACATTGTACTGGCAGGACTCTGTTCCTATGAGCCTGTCTCTGTCTCACTCAGGTCGTGTCTTAGCATGGAACCCTCAAAGAATTCTACGAGTGTAGTAGGTGTAAGTTTTCTGGGCGAGCGGCCAGTTCGGAGCACCATTTCGACCAAGGGTCTCAAAGAAAGAGCCTGCACCACATTGGATGTCACGCGGGGTCATCCAAAAAGTCAGCTGCCGGAGTGGGTGCTGGTGTGTGGTGGTTGTGTTGCTCGAATTGTGCTTGTGCGCTGATCTACAGATTTTGTCATGTGTTGGTGGCGAGCTTTGGGCTGGTGGCTGCTGTACAAGCAGATGAGGATCAGCAGAATCACTTCAACTTAAATCGTTTCTCTCCTTACCATGATTCGCCATGTTGCACAACCATGCATGGCACTTTGCATAGATGACTGTTCAGTCTCTTGCTCAAACTTGTTCTGATAGTGTGCTTGACAGATACGGTATGTAGCCTCCTGAGGAGGTTTAAGCCCATGAAGCTGGTGCCAATAGACTGTGTCATTCGCCTTGTTGAGGCTACCATCTGAGCAGGGCAGTCCAAGCATTCGAGTCCAAGCAAATGTCAGTAAGATGAATCGCCAGGGCTTGGAGTCTGCTGGATTTGGAGACGTGCAGGCAAGAAGTGGCAAGCGAAGGGTTCTGGGGTTTTTGAGCTGAAGCTTGACGTGCCGCTCTCTCAAAGTGGCAATAGTTAAACTGGCAATGGCTGCAACATTTGTAAACAGCAGCAGCAGCAACAACAACGACCACCGCCGCCGCCGCCGCCGCCGCAGCAGCAGCAGCAGCAGCAGCAGCAACAAACAACAACAACAACAACAACAACAACAACAACAACAGCAGCAGCAGCAGCAGCAGCAGCAGCAGCAGCACCAGCACCAGCACCAGCACCAGCAACAGCAACAGCANNGCAGCAACAACAACAACAACAACGTAAATTAGCACACCAAAATGGGGAAGACAAATCAACAGCACGTTTTCTAGCAAGCAAGGAAACTCTATGGTTACCTATGCAGGTTCTGTCTTTTCATGGGTACTTTCTCATGTTATGTCTTACTACGCTATCCTATCTGTATTTGCACAAGTCCTGTATTATTATGTTCTTTGGTACTTGCACATGTTCTGTATTACTATGCTACCTTATTTGTACTTGCGCATGTTCTGTATTGTTAAGTTCTTTCGGTACTGGAGCATGTTCTGTACTTCTATGCTAGCTTATGGGCATGCGTTCATGTGCTGTCATGTTAGGTCTGAAAATGCTTGGGCCTAATGGTGGGACTAAGCTTCTCTTAGCGGCCAGTGCCAGCACCACCGCCGCCACCGCCGC
>CAJNIZ010000303.1:47418-58391 GCA_905231905.1 Symbiodinium pilosum | reverse complement strand
AACAACAACAACAACAAACAAACAACAACAACAACAACAACAACAACTACTACTACTACTAGTAGTAGTAGTAGTACTACTACTACTACTACTACTAGATCAACAACGACGAACACAGAAAGCCTGGTATGGCATGGTGCGAATCACCCTTTCGCATCAACACAAGAAGTAGCTTGTATGAAGAGCAGTCCGGTTACAGTTGGGTTTAGCTCAATTGTTGTGTTCCCAGCAGGGTATAAACAGGCTATCCGCACGTGCAGCAAGGCTCCTCAGAGCGGGCCCTGGGGGCACCAAGGGAGCCAGCTATGGTGGGACTCAATGTGTCGACGCAAACCACCGCAATTTTTGCCAAAGGGGCCTTCTTCCATCCAAGTGCGTCAATCTGTGAGACGCACACCGGGCTTTTGCCATCGCGAAACATGTAGAACATCCTCACTTCTGCATGGACCATGACCAAGAACCTTCAAGTCTTTTTGATCGCCGCCAACAGGAATTGACAAGCCTGTTATGCAGGATCTTCCGGACATCTCCATTGATCCTGACGAGAAGGCTCCTGGAACGCTTTCTAATGCTCTCGTGCTCAAAGCATACCGTCGATGGAACTAATCCAGCACAACCCATCGCCGGAGCCTAGGACCAGCATGAGAGCACTTCGAGACCTGATAGAAGCAGCATGACTAGAATGCACATGCCAGGCTTTTGTTTTTTCTGCTTGAAGATGTCATGATTTGGACAGTGCGGCGCAGGTCTTGACGGCTATCAACAGTGGCGATGTCAGAAGGCTTGCGAAGATTGTTAGGGGTGGCTCTAGCGACTCACAGTTTTTGCTTAGCACTTTGTGGTTTTCTTGGCTCCCGGGCTCTGAAAGTTTCATTGCCGTACATGAGTGCGCATTTGGGACTCGCCTGGGGGTGCTCACTATTCGGCGAGTTTCAGTGTGACAAAGTATTTGTGGAAGCCAGCGTTGATAAACTCAGAGACCAGCCATGGCCTGTTTGATTTTTGGTGTGGGCAAGCTAGGTTTGTTTGCAGGCCTGCATCTTAGCTTTCCTGAATGCATGTCATGATGCAGCAGCTGTTGAACTAGACATTTCGTACAAAGGGCCTCTTACAATATCCTCACAGCTCCATATGGGTTTTAGGCTCCCTAGGGACTCCCTTTTTCAAAAAATCCCTGGACTAAACGTGTACCTACTTCTGCGTTCTGCAAGTCTTCTTTCGGTAAACTCCTAAGTCGTGTATCACTTTGTGACAGTCGTGAAAGCTGGTACGAGTCTTATGAGTTTGCTATGCTATTTCCATCCAGAAAAACCTGACGGTGGAGCCTTGACCCCACCGCAGCACTAAAGACAATGCTAACTGATTTGTGGTTTCCAGATAGAGGTGTGAACATGGTGAATCAGTCGAGCCTGCGGAACGCGAAGCCCCTAAACCACAGGCCTTGCGCTTGGGCACAAGAAGTCGTTTGTCCACCTCCTGCGCCCCGTTAGGGGTGGATGTTTCCCACATCTTCGCCACAAGAGGTGCTTTTGCATCTCGCTCCCGGCCGCATCGCTTCGGTTCAGAGGCAAGAGGCTTGAAAGATGATCTGACTGTCATGGGGATATTAAGATTGGCTGCACAAGAGCAGGCAGGCCCTTCGATTGACTAGGGGTTTATTCTTAAGGCTGCACCCTGGCGATTTCCGCAATACTGTTACGATGCTTATGCTTAATTTCTGTTGTTCCCGGCAGCATGACTCATAATTCTCGAGATCGTCCTGGGTGAGATTGCCTGTCTATAGTCTGCCGGTGGACCAGGACGCCGCAGTTTGCTGGAACCTGGCCATGCCCGACGAGAGGGACTGCACAACCACATGCGTTGTTTGAGCCGAACTTATCATGGGACTTACCAGAGCTTACAATTGGGTCGACAGTGGGTCGTCGGCCCTTCCCCCTGGAATGCAAAATGAGGGTTGCCAAGATTTCCCACACATGAAATCTTCCCTCAAGTCTATTTTTAAAAGGCCAAAGCATGACGCTTAAGGATTAGGGATCTTCTTGATTTCCTAGATTTTGATTGTTCATGATTTTTTTTTTTTATCAAGGAGTTCATATAAAAACTGAATACGATTTCAATATGTTTTATTGCGAGTTTACATCGTTTTGACTTAGATTCTAATTAGGTTTAACTAGATTCTCAAATAGATTTTCCATTGAGTTGACTGCAATTTTAACTTGGTTCGAATAGGTTTTTATTAAAATTAAATAGATTTGAAGTGCTTTTAAACGGTTTTTTTAGAATGTCAATTGGATTTAATTCTTTAATTGGTTCGATTTTGATCGGAATTCAACAGGATTCAATTACATACACCCCCCAGTGTTCGGGTTGTACGGTAATGCTCCCTAATATTGAATACCGGTCGGAGTATATACAATAGGGGGGCATGTTTAATATTGAGGGCGGGAAGGGTTGATACATTTTACTTGGTTCCTATTCCGAATGTGCTACCAACCTTCTTAGTAGAAAACTTTGTAGCAAGGCCCTTGGCATCTGTTCTTTGTCTCACTTGTGCACGCTTGAGATGCATAATGAAATGAAAATCATACACGAATGACTTGGTACACATGACTGGCATCAAGAGAAAGAAGAAATGTGAAAGATATAAAATGCGGATACTTGAGTTATCATTGGAGAGTACGCAAGTTCTTTATTGTGATAATTGTTGAGGTTAGAGTAAAGACATACATCAAGTTAGCTTATCATTATTTAGAGAAAACGAAAAAGTTTTTGCAATTAATCATTGTGGAGTATTCTCTGTACAATAGCCTACCAATAAGACTTCAGTGAACTCAATGTATTATGAAACAAACACCGCATGTCCCATATTATGACCCATAAATTCAGTATACCTAGCTTTGCCCATCTTGGGAGTTACACCAGCTGGGGAATAGGCCGAATTTCATATGGTAATGGACTTTGGCAGACATTGGGCTATCACTGGCTGGTGGTGGTGGAAGCACCCAAAATGGGCAAGGTGTTCCCTAGCACATCTGGGGGTCCCCCTATTTGGGGAAACTACTTTTAGGTATTATTCTGCAGTTCAAAAATGTAGCTTCTCGCGGCAGGAGTGACTCGCCCGGTCATTGCCTTTGTGTGGCTTGCCGTCTTTTAGAGTTCAAGGTTTTCGGGTTTTGCGTTTTGGATCCTGGATCTCGGCAACCATCTTCTTCCAGAACAGTCTGTGAGTTCTCATGCAGCTGCACGCTGCTTCGCTTCACTGAAGAGAGTAGTTTCGCAACAGATTCAATGTGCACGTAGGGGCATCAAATCGGAAGTCAAGAAGTCTTCCCCAATCAAGCAATTCCAAAAGCTCAGGCCTCTCAGTATAAGCGGAGGCTGGAATCGATAACAATATTCCCCTCCCGCCATTCGGCGATATACCTTTTCAAGCCCTATGCTATTTGCACCCCAAACCCTAACATCAACAACTCTAAGCCCTACGATATGTTGAGGATTGTAGTGCCGCCTCGGAGTGTCCTGGACGTTTGCAAGCTTCTTGGTCCTGGGGCACAGGACGCAGGCTTTAGGGTCTGGGCTTCAGGGTTGAAACTTTGGGGTTTGGAGTTTGGAACTCAAGGTTTGTGGATTTTGGTCTTTCTTGATCCCAAACCGTCAATAGGTGTCATGCAGTCGTGCATTCTGAAAAAGGTCCCTTTGCAGGGGGGTACTGTAGGGAGTAGTCCTGGTGGCCGCCGCAGCATCCTGAAGTCGCCTTGTCATTGGTGGAAGGTCCAAGGGAGTCGCACAAAACCAGATGGACGAGTAGGCAGAAAGCCTTTCAGCCAACAAGCATCTCATCCATTCCAAACAACTTGCATTTGCATTGCTCGGCCAGAAAGCTTTTGTGTACAATGCCTCAATACGTGGGCTCTAGGGACTCCTTGTGCCCCAAGATTATATCGTCGTTTGCATGAATTCGGGGACCCCACTACAGATCTCAAGATATTCTAACCCTTATTCTGGGAACCATCTCATTTTCATTCACCACGCAGCGTGTCATATCCGCCTAGCGAGCTGGTGAAAGTGGCAGTCCATTGGACCGGCGTTGTAGCTCCGATGTAGGCCCGAAGGCCGTCACATCAACACCATTAGGGTGTCCCGAGTATTGTACCATACTATGGTTGTGTGTTGTGTATCCCCTCGGAGCATCTCCTACACTGATCTGGTATCCGCCTTCTCTGCTCTGCGATATTTTACACGGAATTCCTAGTCTGATAGTCGTATGGTGCTTCCGTGTTTGCATGAGCGATCAGGTTGATACCCCCGGCTACTACTTTAATCCTCCAAACTTGTGTGATTTTCAGGGGTCGTAAAGGAGCCTTGTAGTGAAGTAATCGGAGACTTTAGGATAGAGAGACAACATTGGACATAGTTGGGTGGTGTAAATCTAAGTTTGGAGCAGATCTATGTTGCACTAGCCACAGCCTGTCTCTACACGCTTCGCTTGCAGATGTCGGCATGTCTGACTCCTAGCCTAGTGCATTGCTACAGTATGGCTATGTACATGTCTTCACTGGCACACACAGGTATGCATGGGCTCGCAACTTTCATTATTCTACAACATCATCCTGTAGTCGCATGATTTTTTTTAGAATGTCTTTTGTAGGATGATGAGAGTTGCATTAGAGCACGGGAGCACGGGTTTTGAGGACACGAGTATACGTTTCATGGTAGTCGTAGGGATTAGACTATCATGTTGATATCCATGTTATGTCCCTTGTACCTTTGAACTTGTACTTTGAACCCTGGCGCTGGCTCTGGCTTTAGTCGTCTTAATTTGTGGCCATGTGTGTTTTTGGACTAGGCTTCAGCTGGCCATCTCCTGAGCATGATCCATGTTTACTCTAGGGAGGTGGTACAATGCTGTTGTGTATTCTGGGAACCCCCAATTTCGGGATATTCGCAACATTATATATATGTACATATATAAGTCCCAGACAGTAATCTGCAGCCCTACAGGACATCGAATCTATCGAAGTCCAGTCTGACATTGTGGTGCTGGGCATGAACCCACCTTCCTGGACTGCAGGCCGAGATGTTTCTTTGCCGAATGTGTTGGTTTGCTCGCTGGGGTTTTCGTAGGGAATAAGGGAATATCTAATATAGAGGTTATATAAGGATTTCATTCCCTTATTCCCTTCCAAAGGCCACGAAGTTTCTCAACATTCTTGGTAGCTTCTAGGCCTGGTACATAATTAAGAAAATTGTGTCGGAGGCTGATGGTTTTGCAAGCTACCGGTGTTCATCCCTGTTTCATGCGTGGTTAACCCCAACTCCATGGTCGCTTGTTTTGCGGGACCCCTGACGAGGAGTACTGATGTAGCTCCCAGCTGTGGTTTGAAAGGATTCCTCATTTTCCCATTCTAGTGTATACAGGGAGATGATATAGAGTAGTGTGTATGAAAACCATGCGCCCCAGGCTATTGATACTCAGTGTCAAGTCTTGCCACATGGAACCTCGAATTCTTAGCAATACTTGCCCTAAGCGTTTCACTCAATTTTCATTGCAGAAGCACTCGAAACAGACGTGCTTTGACAACAGAAACCCAGTTGACCAGCAAAAGCCTGGTACTCAGATCCTTATTGTACTCCAATGCAGGCCGTGTTTATGGCTTCCCGCTCGCAGGCGGTCCCTTCAAGTGCTCGCAAGGCGGGAGAAGGAGTGGATATCAAGGTTTGCACATCCAGCCCAAGGATTGAAATTATGTTCTCCAGGTAGGGGCTATGGACATCAGGTAGAGCTTGCCGAAACCTGCTCTCTCTTCTATCTTGATGTACGTGCTCTGTAATTTCGGCCTGTGCTCTCATTGGCGGTTGCAGTCCTCGCCTTAAAACCCATGCATTAAAAGAGGGCCACGTCAACAATAAGTTGCTTCCACCATTCCCTGGCAAGAATGTCCGGACGTAGCTCAGCATAGGCCATTCACCCCGGAATTGCAAGGCCCATCGGCGTTGAATCCTCATTTTCTAATACCAGCAGCGACTATCAGACTTTAACCTGCACACCCAAGCCTCAGCCCCTGGCAAAAGACCTAAATACAACAAACCCAAGCTATGAACCATCCCAAAGCCTGAACCCCAAACCAACGACAATCCCATAACCCTAAATCCCACCTTCCGAAGTCCAGCAAAACCCTTGCCAGGCCCAGGGGGAAAGCTGACCCACTTCGCACATGCCTCCACCTACCACGCTGTGGATTTGGACTGTCCCGTAGACGCCCCGGTTTAGGGTGTGGGGTTCAGGGTTCATAGGAATTAGAGTATGTAGGATTGGAAATTGATTGGCTGAGGGCAAGTACTTATAGACCCTTCCTTGCTTTGGAGATTCAAGGCAGCGCTTACTGAATCCAATTTCCAACTTTTGGGGAGTTTTATGTTGAAGGCGACCTGCTAAGCCCCACCATTTTACAGCCCCTTCATGAGTTCCACGAGTTATCATGCAATCCCCCTAGCGCAGCTTCAGTTCTGAGAAGCTGCGGGAATGTGGACGTTCTGAAGTTCATCCGTATTCAACCCCCCCCATATCCTGGGACGCCATGTTTATGAGAAACCCTACATATGTAGTCTGTCAGGGTAGAATCCCTGCCGCTATTGCCAAGCGCGACGAAATGTTCCAAATGTCTCAGAAGCAGATATAGTGCTCCTGTTTTCGAGAGAGATAGGTAAACATGTGGTGAGCTTTGGGCGACGTAGGTGCTCCTCAAGTGCGTTGTGGGATTCTTGAGGGCAGATTCTGCCATACTATACATCCTATACCTACTCGATATGTTCCTTGCCTTGGAGTGGAGCGTGGGGGCTTCGACCCGGGAATGACAGGAATGACTTCAAGTGTGCGACTTTTATTGCGACCACTCCCATAGAATCCATTAAACAGGAATATACCGGAATCTCCAGCAGAAGCCTCACATCATCCTTTTGTACGCCTAGATTATCCCAAAGACAGGGAACTGTAGAAATCTCCAACTCTAGACCCTTTACCCCGAAATGCTCAAGCCTCGACCCCAAACCCTAAAGCCTGAACCCCAAACCAACGTGCAGGTGGGCACGGCGGTAGTTGCGATGGCTGACGGTACCATCACGGAGATCCGCGACGGCGAAACTGCGTCAGGTCTGGGCTGTAGTCCATGGTTCTCCCAAAAAAGGTTCCTACTTGGTTGTTGGACAGCCACAAACGCATCAAACTCAACTAACGCAGCAAGTGCAACTTGCACCCTCTCAAATTCCGCAGGGTACTTCTGGGAACACCATGCTCTCTGCATGATGCGTGCTCGTGCCACTGTATCGTCATTGAAGCTGCCCTGTCAGTTGTCTGTCTACCATTGTCTGTATAGTAATCTTGCCAATCCATTTTGCATTTCTTTGCCAGAGCCGTCAGCAGATGTGGTCATGACCAGTAATGCCATGCCACTTCTGGTCTTTTTCTTTTTGTTGCATTCCATCTAATGGTGCATTCCATCTAATCGTGCTACATTGTTGAGTTGCCTTTGTCTTGTCGCAGGTGAAGAGGAAATGTTCGTAATGCGGATTTTGGCTGTTTGCCTGGATGATGTGTGAGATGGAATTGATTTGCAGCAGCACTCCCCTCATGCCAGTATTTGATTCTGAGCAGCCTTTGTTTTGTTGACGAGTCTGAGCAAAAACGTGGGCTGGGATCAGAAATATAAGGACTGGGAACACTATAGCTTCAGGGTTTCGAGGTAGCTTTCTTCTCAGTAAGTTGAGATTAAACAATCAACCTGCCCTACCAGGATTTCATATGATCCAGTCTCCGTTGCTAGCATGTTCCATTTTTGCGAGTTCTCGATGTATGCATGGCTCTTTCAAGTTTTGTATTATCAGCAGTAGCACCTCATGCCGCAAAATACAGGCTGGGTGCGCAGCCAGCAGTTCAGAGAGGTTCATTGATGGCTCAGCCTGTTGTCTGAAGGTTAAGAAAATGTTTGTCTGAAAGTTATAAGCCCAACATTTGTGTCGTTTCCAATGCGTCCTTGCTTCCCCTTGTCTTTCTGAACCTGAGGGACTGAGCAGTTACCATCGATCTAGCAACTAGACTCCTCAATCGCCTAGGATGGTTGGGAGAGTCGCCCGTGGATCCTTCTGGGCAGTATGTTGGCCCGACTGATTGGTTTTACAGGCTGTTTTGTTTGTCATCCATCCTGATACCTTATTTTGAACATCTAGGGGGAGACCGCCAGGTAGTGGTAGTCTCAAGATTGGAGAGTTTCTATACTCACATGGAACAACGACCTCAGAAACTCAGAACTAAGCCCTCAGTCTAGGTATGCAACCCTAATCACGGCAAACCTGATAATCCACTCCCGGCATGCTCATTTTGATGGTGCTGGTAATGCTGTGTCCTTGAAGGCATTAGGCCCACGCTTTGCAACGCGATTGGTTGCAGTGACTAGGACCAAGCCTCCCGGCTTTGCGTCAATTAGGTGCTCCTGAGACCCTCACTTTAGGCGTCAACCCCCAAACCAACGTTGCTCCCTCCTCTACCCCCCAAGAGTTTATCCGTAGAAGTTGAGTCTGGGCCGCCGAAAGGGCTTTCTCTCTCTAAACCTTGCAGGCGTTGACGTTCGAAACTTCTTCCGGTGGAACCAGATCACCGTGAAACAGGCTTCGAGACTGGAATGATTTTCTTTCTGGGGCCCTTCTGCTCAGTGTACCAGCCAGTTTTTTCTGCCCTAACGTTACCTTATTATTTGTGTTTCTATGCGGTTGGTAGCCTTGCACCTTCCAGCATAGGGTTGGGCTTGGACATCTTCAAGGTTTGAGAGTCCATGAAACGGCCTCTTTTCGGGCCCCTGTGGGTTGTCCTTAGGGAGCTGTCTGATGTGTTGCTTAGACTTACTGGTTCCTATTAGGGAATAAGGGAATATATTCCTCATATAATCCTTAGATGATATAGTCCATTTTTCCTACTCAGCACCAGTAAGTAGATGGGCATACAGAGAGTGGAGTGAAGGTACCCTAGCTATTACCACCCAGGGCTTAGAAGTTCACAGGTTTGCCCAGAAGGAAGGCTGGAGTATCCTTTGGGCAGGCCGTAGTGCCCTCCCGCTACAAGAACAGCATGGAACCCGACATGAGCTTCTCTCAGCAGTATAATGCCGGACAATCGTTTTTGTGTGCCTTCTGGGGTTACTTGTTTGTTTCAGCCTCCTCTATTTCCATCTGGATGTCACAACCCTTCATGACTTTTTTGGGGAGAATTTTCTAAGAAAAGGTGTGTTCGGGGTTGGGAGGTTGGTCTAGGATGTGAAGTTGATGGCCTCTAAATTGCGCTCTGCCTTGAGGTTGATGGGACATTTGCTGAGTATGTGCACATCAAGGCCATCGCCATTCATCCTAGCCAGTGTCACGTGAGTGTTCTGCTGTAAATTGCCCGAAGATCGTGAGGAGTTTGAAGGTTTCAGAAACAGCGGCCCCTACTATCAAAAAGCCACCACCCCCCCCATACTAGATATTCCAGCATTATACTATAGCTGAGGGGCATTGCTGGGTTGCAGTCAGAGTCGACGACCATTCACTTGCGCGGGGGTGTAGCACGTTCAAGGATTTAGGGTTTCGGGTTCAGGTTGATATCTATAGGGCCGGTCATGAACTGGAGTCCTTCAAACAGGATTGCAATGTCATGGGTTTGTTTGGGACCTGGCCCAACTTGATCATCCAGTAATCCTCGGTCCAAGATCTCACTCGGGGTTTTCACCCCACGCCCAAGTTGAAGCGCCCAACCCTCCGTCAGATCTTTATGCATAAGTCGTGCACTTCAGTTCACGACCTTCAGCAGTACATCAGCGGAACGAGGCATGGGCACCTGCAGCTTGGCAATCCTGATACGAATGAGCTTTTGAAACTGTAGAGTAATAGCGTGTCTGTATTTCTGATTACCTGGGCCCTCTCTATGTTGAGATGCGGATGTTCTTACAATTATGGCCCTGGATTCACCTCTTGGTGCTTATTGCTCCCAGAGCAAGGCTCCCGGCCCCAATTTTCAGAAACCGCGATATCGCAACATGCTACTCGAACACGCATAGGATCGGAAACATGCGTCAGCAGTCCCAACTAAATGGAACTCCCTGCCCCTCAGCCCTCGTTCTCTCTCTATCTCTCTCCATCTCTCTCTCTCTCTCTCTCTCTCTCTCCATATAGGCTCATAAATGTAAAGGCCTGGGGATTGAACACGTTGGCTTGCAACAGGCAAGTGGTCTGTAGCAGGGAGTGGGGGGCACCGCCACAAGGCGTTAGGCGGTGTTTGACGCACGGCCATGCATGATCACATATGTTCTGACTTCCATGTCTTCAGCTCGCAGCTCGAACGACGCTGCAGACCTTGACCCGATTGATTAACATTGAGGCCGGAACCTTCAAATCGTCAGTGCCAACAATTTTTTGCAAAGAGGCAGCAACATCCACCTTGAAGCCTGGAGACCAGGTACGACAAGGGCAGGCAACGCAGGGGTTCATGCTGTTGTCGCTTTTGCGTGTTTGGGCTGCACATGTTTCAGTAGTGCATCAACGGACCTGCCAATGAAATGGAATCCCCTCAAGGTTTCCAGCTCAAGGTTTTGTTTCGAGGTCTGGAGGTTTCGAGGCTCCGAGGTTTCAAAGTTGAGGCTTCGAGATTTCGAGCCTTCGAGGTTTTTGCTGTTTCCGGCAAATCCAGGTCTGATCTCGTGCATTTGCGTCAACCAGAACTTGCATGTCCTGAAAGTCCCAAGCTGACGCCTGCCTTATGTGAACTTAAGAGCCTCCGGCTCAGTCCGCCGACCGCGGGAGCGCAAATGGTGAGGGCCGCGGGGCAGGGGCATGGTCGCAACGACGCCGCGACAACGGACCCGCAGCCCAGGGCGCGTTGTTCGTCGTACGCGCATGACGCGATGTCAGTGACGCGTGATTCTGGAAGTTCGTCGACACGTATGTTCTCG
>CAJNIZ010000303.1:36827-46924 GCA_905231905.1 Symbiodinium pilosum | reverse complement strand
TTTCTAGGCTGTAAGGGAGAAAGGAAGAGGTTTTCACCCTCTCCGTTACTGAAACCATCCAACACGCCCCCCAAGGTCGGCGGACTCAGCCTCATATCCATAAACGGGACAATCCTAATGCAGGAGAATTGTCTAAATTATCCCCTTAGAATCCAGTCCTTGCTTGACCATCTAGTATCATGACCTCATAACTAAGTCAATAGGCCCCTAACTTGCACAGGAAATCGCCCAAAGTGGTGATGTCGGCTTCTGCCCATCTCCGCACCTCCATGTTGACGCCTGGACTTACACGCATCCCAAGTCGTAACGAGGCAATGCTCCTTCGTCTTTTGCAGGTACATCTTTGGATAAAGTCCGCATTCTGAGGCTTTCATCACATGAGGCTTTTTCGGACATTGATCATAGGATTTCTGTTGCAGAGCTGCATTAGGTATTTGCTGGACATTGAGCTGTCATTGGTATTGAATTTCCCATAGACATATGGTTACTGAAGGGGCTTTGGATCGACGGACCCGCAGAGAGAAAAAGGGTCTTCTCAGGCCATGGCTATGCAAGACCTGTACTGGCATCGCAAGGTGGCATGATCAAGAGCTTTGCATACAGATGCATCCCCAAATCATCAGGCCCCAGGCTTCGCACAACAACCGAAGCCTCGTGGCTGCTGATTTGGAGAATCCGAACAAGGCAACAATGCTTTCAAACAACAGGAACCAAGAATTTAAGCCCAGACTCAACTGGCTATGTCAGGGCTCGGAGAAAGCCATTCCTCACATGTCCTTCGTGCTTTTACAAACTCTACCAAGTAGCGGCATGCTCGAACAACAGGTCATCAGTCTGAGACTGCTCCCAACGCAATCAGTCTTCCCCCCTACTATATGGTCCCCTCGCATGACCGCCTACCCTAATACAACAAGAGGCAGGTGGGAAGGCATGCAATAGACCCCCCTCTCGTTGGTTTTGCATAGCTCCTCTTTAAGCCTTGGAACGTCCGGATTCTGCCAACTCGTTGTTCAAGAAGAACTGTGGTGGATAATGCAGGTTGAGCAACCATGCTTACATTGCAAGGTTGTGTGGTTGTGAGTGTTGACTTGTCCGGGACAGTTCGAGAGTTGAGGTGTCTGCAGGCAGCTAGACTTTTGAAGCATACCTGATTCGCACCCCTGTTGTTAAGAACTCTGTGAGCCAACATGGTGGCTGAAGCAATGTAGAGGAGCCACCCCCCGCACTGTACAGCGCATATGATCGTTGTGTTGCATACCTGTCACCTATCTGTCAGGATTCTAAACAGGGCTGAAGGCCACAGGCACAACTCACACATGTAAAGCCCTCCTAGACCTGAAGCGCAGATCCCCAAAACGGCTTCGGTTTTAACCCGAATGCAGGAGCCTCTGTGCAGCTTCTGTAGTGCTGATGGAAGGAGCCTTGCACCTTTCAACACATGCATCCTTCACCTTAGGCCCTGAAGTGGCGCAGAGCGGTGGCTTCCTCCACCCTTTACAAAAACGACCCATGATTTTGAGGCACCGCCCCAAAGTAAAAAGCTGGCACCTAGCACTCCTAGTCTTGGAATCTACTCGCATGTGCTGGGCATTCAGGAAGTGCATGTGCGCGAGGGCCACGACGCCGACTCAGTGCCGTTCGCTTTTCTCGGTTCTGAGGTCGGTGCACCCCCCTCCCCCCAAAGTTCTGAACCGAAGGCCTCTGAAGCCTGTACCGTATCGTGGGGTCCCTCATGTAACCCCTTCATGGATTCTACATTTGCTTTTGCATTTGCACCATCTACTTGGACCCTTCGGATTGATGGCTAATGGCTCAGGATTGGGTAACCTACAGATGAACATATAAAGTGTAATCTTTGGACAGTACCTAGACCATTTCGTAATGTTCGCTTGTTGTAGGGTACCTGGTTTTTGTATGTACAAAATATGAACCATGCAGTTAGGTATCCTACCAGGGGTAAGTTACAAGGGTCTAGGGTAGGAGAAGCTGGGACTCCATGGGTGCTATGTTCTCGTAGGAATGCTGTGCGGCATGTGCTTACGTAGAGGATAAGATATCCAGCCATCCCTTTCTCATCCTTGTTGCGGGCGTGGAGCCCGAGACCCTGAACTCTTATTGTGAATATGGTGTATGTACTTGCTTTCTGTTTCTTACTGGTAGCCGTGGGTTTGGGTTGCTCGGGTGAAAGGCAAATGTGGTAGAGGTCCAAAAGCTCAAGGATGCCATGGCGTACGCCAGCACATGTATGGGAGTTCCGCTAGCACCAACATATTATCATCACCTTATTAAAAGGTTACCCCCCAAAGCAACCTCTCATTTTCGGAAATCCCATGTAACTTTATTGTGGAGCTGGTAACCATCAGCCGGCACAGCAGTTTCGTGGCGACTAGTACCTATGAGCCGATCTCTGCAACCGCGGCGTAGATCTATCCCCTAAACCCTTGGTCGCGCAAACCAGCCCAAATGTGCTGCTCACTAAACCCTAAACCCTCAGCCAGGGCCACTTCCACTGCGAAGAAGGCAGCTGGTACACTGCGAGTGGGCCATGCCAGGAGAAAAGTGTCCTCTCAAGGTCCGGAGGTTCAGCGCCATCTAGCTCCAATTACAGGCTTGATGACAATAATTTAATAGCAATAGCAATGGGAATCGAAAGAGTAATAACAAACAGTACTAGTATTGTGACTTGCCAGCGGGTTCCCAGTCGAAAGGGTCTCCTGTTTCTGTGGATCATGGAATAGCGGTTCAGCTGCACTGCAGGCATCGAAGCACAAACTCCGGCGCCTCCTAAACATGTGTGTGCCCCCAAGAGAGCGTAACGGGGATTATGTGTTTCGAGCAGTGCTGGTTTTGTAGCGTATACTCATGTTTTTGGTGGGACTTGGTCTCGCTGGCTCTGCGTTCGGTAGCATTTCCGGCGATCATGTGAGCCTGCATCTGACTCCCCGAGCATCTATGTTGGCCATCCAATCCGCAAGATATGTGTGTGTGTGTGTGTGAGTGCTCATGTCATGTTGAAATGCATCCGTTTCCAGGCGTATCCATACTGGCCAAGAGAATTATGTTCACTTTCGACTGCATCCGAACATCCGATCATCCGTGGCAATTACGCCCGTATTCGGCTCATTCCCCAAGCATTTATGTGGGCCGAGACAACTATGTTCATGTTGGACCGCATCCGTCTTGCCGAGCATTCACGTTGGCCAATATACTTACATTCATCATTGCCGAAGAATTCGGTGAGGCAACATTTAGTTTTTGTTGCGGGGTGTTCAACTAGCCTGTTTCAAATACGCAGTAACTATAGTCTTTGTGAAAATGCTACCTGCGAGAAAGCTGATTTAGTTGCCCCCCCCCCGCCCCCTAACCCACTGATACTGGTACAATGGGAGTACGTATAGGTCCTCATTATCGTCGCAATTATCCCTTGAAATTACTGCAGAGATTCTATCAGGACTCCTTCTCTAGATTCTAGATGCTACGGAGACGGCATGTTCAATGGCTGGTATAGAGGCTGGGAAGGCGAACGACACTTCGGAGGATGAGATCTTAGAAGCTTGTTTAATTTGTGGGCAGGGCGTATTGCGCCAACGGAGAGTCAACATGATTCCCAGTGTTGGTGCCATGGAAGAAAATCTCAGCTTTTCAACTATCATGAAACAGACTTTCAAGGAATTGATCTCATTGGAGCCCACCCCTCCTTTGTACACCTGTTTGATCTGCGTATGCAGGGTCTTGATATTCGATTATCCGCGACAAAACTGGGATTTCACTTGATTTGGGTTTGGAAGCCAGCCCCTCAAACCAAACCAAACAGGGTCGCTTGGACGAAAGGCAAGCCCACTGTGTTTTTTTGGTCTCGGCCTGCAAGCTGCATCAACGATTTTCTGCAAGATCGCATTACTGAGACTTATTATATATGTGTGCAGATCCCGGACTCGGATTTTGAGCATTGCCATGGCCTGCAGGAAGCTGCATGATCGCCGCAGCAAGCTTTTGGCAAGTTTGAGATGTTCGCCTGCCCAAACTGGTGCAGACATGCATGCGTGATTGGCTTTTTCAGCTTGTACTTCGTTTGTTGCTCCCCAAATCTGTCTTATGCTTCGACATATAGGGGAAGCACCCTGAGCCCACCCCTCAAGCTACCCTCACATTGCGTCGGGCTTACGAGATCGCGTTGCCATGTTCGACTTCGATGAGTTGGAGGTAAAGTTCGAGGAGAGGGACACAAGAGCCAAGGCCATCTCGTGGCAGACTTCCGGTTCCTAGGAGTCCTAGGACTGCCTAGGCTCAACCCTTTTCAAAGGTTCCTTTTCGTAGGTAGAAGATACAAGCTGTAAGTGAGGCAGCCAAACATGGGGTTTGGGTAGAAGAGTCCTGGTAGAGAGTGTGTTCATACATAGTTTATTCATGTATATAAATCGTTGCGACGCAACCTGGGTGCATACCCAATCCAGGGGATTAGTTGTCTTCATGTGGGTTCGAGGGAGGTACTCTTTTCTCGTGCCTGTTCAAGTCCATCTTTGGAATTCGTCTCGAGTCCTGGTTCACCTCTACAAACCCAGGGGTGCGAGCCTGTTTCCTATTATAGTAAAGTATATATATATACACATATATTTATATATACATATACAGGCTGATTCCAGTCGCGGTCGCTCTGATTTAATGTACTGCATGTTACGCTGCTTTTTCAGGCCATAGCACCGCAGACTGCAAGAGGCTACATGATAGTGGTGGTGTCCAGGGATACTGCAGGAAGATATAGGACCCTTTCAGCTGACTGGGGCTGGTTGACATGTGTGAATCTACGGTACGGGTCATTTTTGGAGGCGAAATATTTATATATATGTATGTATATGAGAGATTGGAGCAACATGGGGTCATCAAGACATCCATTTACAAGCGGGCACGAGTGTTTTCAGCATACGGCATATGAAGCCCGCATGGGAACCCATGATTTTGCAACTCCCCCAGATTTGAAGTCAGCGACTCGTAGCAGACAGAAAGATATTATCTTTTGCCGGGTCCGACAGAGATGTTTCAGTTCGTTCCGTCGTTTTCTGACAAAGTTTGTCGCGGGCGCAAGCTTATGTCCAGAGCAACCGCCAAAAGAGACTACTCATTGGATGCACAAAGTCTTTAAGTTTCGTTTAACTCGCACCTCCGTGGTGATTGTATGATGGACTTCTTGGGGTTTAGGGTGGGAATAATGGAGACTGAAATGGAAATGACATGAAAATCACTATTTCGGGTTTAGGGTTAACGGTTAAAGGATACATCATGCCGAGGAGGGTGTGATGCGCCTCATCCCCAAACAGCATGCTCGACCAGTGCTACTGGCTCTTCTAGTAGGTTTGAACTTCTATTTTTGGCCAGCGGGAGATTGACGCTGCGTTGCAATGGATGCATCAACCTGTATGCAACTTTGTCTGCAGAGTGGTTCAAGCAGCCGTGCCTAAATCCATCGTAGTGGTTGGGTTTAGAAGACGTGAATCTTGCAGTGATACTTAAAGTAAGCATAGCGCTGGCAACAGGAATGAAAGTGGTCATAGGATTGAAAGAGGTAGCAATGCTGATAGTCATGCTCAGAGTATTGATGGCCAGGGCAGTGATCAAAATAGTATAGAAGTAGAAAACGCAGATGTCACAAGCCACTTTTGGGGCTTGTGAAAGCTAGGACCAAACAAGCGTGTGGGGGGATGGGGGAAAGCATAAAACACTTACTTCGAAGCGAGAGCAACTTATGTAAAGCTCATCGTTATCCTTGCTCTGTGGAGCCTCTACCTCTTACTTTGAATCTTGCTATCCTCAAGCTCGAAGCCCAAAAACCTAGATCCCTTCTCTTCTTAGGAAGTGGCGGCAGAATGAGCTGCACAGTATCTTCAGGACTTCAAACCTTGCTTACTTTGGATCTGAATGACGACCTACTGCGGGCTGTTTGAAGCCCTCTTCTGCTAAATGTGCATGAACTGATGCACAGATTTTCTAGTTGGGGGAACCCCATTGATGACCAGGTGGCATACCATAGCCTCTTGAATTTTCTAGTAGGGAGAACGCGAGTAGAGTCTCGGCTTGAGCGCTCAGGTACCGTAACTCGTTCATCCAGATTGTGGACGAGGACTGGACCGACGTCGGTTTTCCAAAGCACGCAGTACTCAGTATCCCGGGTAGCGGGATAAAATTAGGAGGAACTTAGGGCGTTCTAAACACGCTGTACATGTTCACAAGCATGGGATACCTCAGAACTTGATGTTCACATGACTTCGATGCCAACCACAATCGTTTTTCGCTCCGAACCTGACAGCTTCGCTCCCCCCACACTTGCTAGCTGCGGCTAACGCCTGCAGTCTTGGCTCCAATCTTGTCGAGGATTTCTGCTGGTTGATCTGAGTTTCTGACCACGTCGAGAAAAAACAGGAAAATTTCGTGTCCAAACTGGCATTGAACATTGAACTGATGGTATTTGCAAGCTAGGCCCCTTGATTGAGACAGAAGCACGCACCCAACTGTGCTGATGATGTTACGCCTCTAGGCCGCGCGCTCTGCGTATTCAGCACAGCTGGGATTCAAATTTGGGGTGGATCAGGAACATGCTGGGCTAAAAGCCTCCAAACAGAAGCCGAGTTCAAAACCGCTTGTGACACAAAGTGCCATGTTTTCGCTCACTTTTTTTTCGTTTTTGCAACGTAGAGCAACACTTTACCGCATTGACTAGGTTAGACTGGTATACAATGGTAGCATAGGAATTGGAAATACATGCAAACATGTTGTAAACACAGCTACCATGCACTGGCAGCTCGTATTCTGAGCGTTTTGCTGGGGTTTGCAGCAACTTTATGCCCCAGCAGCCCTAAGAAGTTAGCATCATGAGCACCATTGGGCCTACTTGGGTGGCTTGCGTTTCCCTTCTGAGATTGTAAATATACATGTCAACATAGTAGGGTTTAGGAAGGGCGCCAGGTGCCGCATCCGACGCCCTTCCTATCAATTGGAAAAGCGAAGGCCCAATGACGCTAGTGATGCTCTCCGGCAAAATGGCCCAAAAGCCTCGAGGCCATGGGTAAGCTTCAAAACGCACCCGACAAGCACCTTAATTTTGAATACCAGAAAAGGTGGAGCCAGAGCTTTAAAAAGGGGGGTGGCAGCACGGGTGTCACCCTGTGCAAAGCACGACTTCAGCTAGGCATGCATCCTCGTTGGACCATGCCAGGCCGGGTCCAGGGGCCGACGCCAGGGGCGGGCAACGCTAGAGTGCATGATGCTCTTCATGGCGAATTTTACGTTCTGTTGGGCCGTGGCATTCTGGCCCAAACCCTATATTTATATAGAATCTCTAGAAGCTGGATGGGCCAAGATGAAGAATGCAGGGTGGATTTCAGACAACGTGGTTGAGCTTGGTCAATGCCCACGCCGGAATTGCACGCGAGCGCGATTGCGCTGACGCCGTACATGACGTTCAGCGCGCGCGGCTCGGCGCGCCCCAACAGGTCGGCGCTCGCAGGACAGTCGTCACAGAAGGCCCTAGGTTGCATTGTGTGAAGTTTCTGAAAAAGGTGCTGCAGCACTGCGAGTAAACATCCTCCCTCTCGTGCCGTGCCTTCTTCGTGGCCTTGGCTAATCCTGAGGCCCAGCCCAGTAGTAAGGTGTGGAACCTTTCAGTGAAAAAGGAGATCAGTGACCAACCCATTCGTAGGTCACCTTGGTGCCATCGGGAGGCGCTAGCTGCCGGTGGTCCCAGGGATTCTAAACGAGGTTTCTTGGTTGTGCTCTCAAGCTTGGGTTGCAAGTGATTTGTTTGAGTGTTGCTATTTCTAGGCCTTCCTGAAATCAAATACAGCTCTAGCCTGGATCCCGCACCCTGTTGGCCAGACAAAATTCAGTACTTTGGGGCTTTAAGGGCGCAGGTTGTATGCGTGTCAGGTGCAAGGGCGGGAAGCTGGATCCGAAGCGCGGGTTCAAGCAATTCACCCGAAAATGATCATCAGTAACCACCCATGGCCGCCCATTAATCCGTGTCACACTTCTGATTCCTGTCACTGCCCTGAACCCAAGCCGAAGTTTCTCAAAGCATAAGTGTTGTTTTGCTTACTGAAAAGGACCTGCATTTGTAGCTGTCTTGCATTATTGGTCTGCAGTTTTCCATTTGAATTCTTTTCACAAAAAAACGTGCGCCAGAGCCTGGTTTCCCGTGCTTTCAGCAGCGGGGAACCTGGGAAAATCACAAGATTCACTACAATCCTCGCAGAAATCCTGTTGATCGCTCCTGTAAAGTCCATCTCTTCGCTCTGCGCTGAGTATCGGGATGTTTTTGTTCGAGTGCGTGGCTTTGTGTTCAACACCATGTTTACCCAGCGCACCTGAGCCCTAATTTGAGTATCCCTTTTCTTTGGATCAGACAGCCAAGTATATTGTAGTTTCTGGGGGCCTCCACTTTGGAGAATTTCTTGCAGCAGCAGGATTGCGGCACAAACGCGGTCCGTCGGTCGCAGAGTACTCCCAATCTGCGGACTTTACAGGCGCTGCTGTCGTTGTTGCTTAGGACCTGATGTCCTCCAGGAAGCTGCGTATCTGCCAACGTTTTGACTAGCTGCAAAGTACCACCGCGCCAGACAACTTCCCACACACAAGTTCGCAAGCTGGCTTCATGCTGCTAGCACAAGTGCAACTGAGACACCTTCAAAAGCACATTGCCAGACGCCGGAAGCTACTGGAAGTTCATTCAATAAATTCTTCGGTTAGTTTTTGCGGTCTTCATATAGATGCCTTGATTCTGTGTAAGTGTGCAGCAGCCTTCGTCCCAAGATTGCCTTAAACCCTCAACTTTAGTCCTGGATTTGAACCCCCAACCACATGCATGAAATTCAAAAGCCACTCGCCCTCAGCTGCACCCGAGACTTGTCAAAACAAGACTAGCCCAAAACCCAAGCCCTAAACCCCCAAAAGAAGTGGTGCCTGAGCCCAAGCCATACAACAGTAGCGCACACACATGGCCGAAACACTAGCATTTCCCTCCCGCAAAGAGCAAAACTCCTGTACGTCCCAATACCTCTGGCTTTTCGAGTTCACGGTCAAGGAACTCCGGGCTCAGGGTTCAGAAGCAGCAATTAACGGGTCTAATCTTTGTCGGTTGCATGCAGGACTTGTGCGAGGGCCAGCCAGACGGAGCTACCCCGAGTCCAAAGATTCGCAATTCTCCAGTACTACTCCTGTACACTACGGTGGGCGACATAGCTACTGAACAGCCCATCCAGGTAGAATTGCGCTCTCCAAACCTTCAGCCATACTTAGTCAGGTTTCTACGAACATTTTCCATGAAAGTGCAGCCGCTGACATGTACTTTGAATCCAGGCTCTTGTAGGAGACATTGTCGGACCTCTTGTCTTGATTCAGGAGTTTGGTAAGAGCGACTCTCGTCTGCACGGAAAGTGGTCTAGTGTGGAGGGTCGAAGGAGCCGAAAACCTGGAAAACCCTGATGTCTTGGCCCTAGGCAGTCATCCCAAACTCTTGCAATTTTGCTACTGTTAGAGGAAGGAGGCCCCTGGCGACCCTGCAGGGATATGTGTGGGCTTGCAAGGTCTCCATGGGAGTCTTGTTGACAAACGGCAATGTTGGGGTGCGTGCAGAAAACACGTCAGCTGTGACAAATCCTTGTAAGGATCCACCCTGCCTTGTCACACACCCTTATTCATGCTCTTGATGTAGCTTTATGCATGTTGCAGCCACAGGCTGCGCAAGTTCGCAACCAGGGCTCAACAGAAACACAAGGCCCGACATGATGCCTTGGAAGAAGAAGGAGCGAGTCCCGCAGCAACCCGCTACAACCCCATAATCCCTATGAATTCCACATCGACACACATACACACATACACACATACACACATACATACATGCATGCATGCATGCATAGATGCATACATGCATACATCATACATGCATAGATGCATAGATGCATAGATGCATACATGCATAGATGCATACATGCATACTTGCATACACGCATACATGCACACACGCATACATGCATACATGCACGCATGGACACCTGCAGACATGCAGGCATACATGCATGCATACATGCGTACATACATGCATACATACA
>CAJNIZ010000303.1:0-36734 GCA_905231905.1 Symbiodinium pilosum | reverse complement strand
ATGCATACATGCATACACGCATACACGCATACATGCATACATACATACATACATACATACATACATACATACATACACACATACATACATACATACATACATACATACGAACACCATGCATGGTCACAGGTCTCAATGGGAACTCCTTCCACACTACCAGATGGGTTTTGTTTCGAATCAACCCCGTGGAATCTTTAATCGCGACCTCCACAGCCCGCTTGCAATGCTTATAGATCCCTAGCGTCCATCGCATGAACTCCACTTTTAAGAAATTTCAAAATTGGTGTGGGGTCCCCTTTACCGATTGAATATTTCTTTAATCCTCATTACCTCATTATAGCAATTTTGGAAACCCCGAGCCCTAACCCTTGAAATAGATTCTCCACTATGGGGCCGCATGTTAATACCATACACCTGCTTTTTGCCCCTAAACCCTAAGACCCCTACTAGCTGAACCGAGGCTGAGGCGCCACGCGTATTGAATGACCTCTTGCTTCGTGCTGCAGCAAACTTCGAATGGGAAGTTCCTGTGGCGCCCAGGCTCTTGGGTGTTTGGGTGTTTGGGGTTTTGGGGTTTAGGGGTGGGGGGATTGGGAGGGCTTTCTAGTTTTTGGGGTGAGCAGCTTGAGGTCTTCAGGGCTTCTATGGGCGGCGCATTTTCGATGGGATTGGCAGCCGGACGTACGCTTATGCGGGTCAATGCAAAAAAGCTTCACTAACACCCGGATGACACGGTCCAAGTGCAAGGACTCAGATGGACGCGGGTTAATTACAGGCTTTGATAGTGGTGTTTTTCAGAGGCCACATGCCGTGACGGCCTCATTGCTTCTATCTACTACTATGCACGGCAGCGATGCTCCTTACAAAGCCCGTTGAAAGCTTGGAAGCGTCATTACGTCCTTGGGCCGAAGGCTCTTCCATTTTATCAGCGTCACATGGACTACGTGGCTCTTTAAAATCCCGAAAAGGCCCGAGAGTAAACCTCCCTTAGACTTCTGCTTTCCAGATTCCCCAGACCGCCTCATGTCCTTGATTGCCGCGGCTCCTTCTTGTGAAGGCCCACAGAGGCAGCATCGCAGACGCCCGATGACGCGGCCTTGCAGAGCAGCTCACCGACGAAGATGAAGATCATGTCCGGCAGTTACGGACATCCAGAGGCCTGTAGCTATTTCCGAAAGCGGGGGTTGGCCGTATGTAAACTTGTATATGTATGCATATATTTCCAATGTTTTGGCAAACCCCTTGCTGTTGCACGCTGCACATGAGTGTCAGAGCCTCAAGGGTTCCGCTGCGCGTGAGACGCTGCAAGCGAATAGAGGGCCTTTCAGTATTCTTAGCGGCATAACGTAGAATCCTGAATACTCTGTAGCACTAGTTTCTTGCGACGCTTACTGTAGTATCGTATACTCCAGAACCTTATTCTAGTCCATGCTGGCGTTCAATCTCGTATGGGGAGATGTAGGGATCACTGCTGGGATTTGGGCGAGGGTCTCTGGTGAAGATTGGATGTGAGAAAAGAGGCTTGCTCGTGAAACTCCATGCGCTTTCATATGTTGATCACTCGAAGGATGCATTAGAAAGATGAAGTAAGGTCCACGCAGAGTTGCAGTGTCAGTGTACCCGGGCTTCTGTGCACATAAATCTGAGTGCACTTCAGGTATCCGGACTCATACCTGGACAACTAATTCACTTAATCTGATGGTCGTTAAATCATGTTGATCCCATCCTGCAGTATTATGGTAGGCAACCTTTATACGGAGTAGCGTCTATATATTCCTTCCTGAAGCGCACCAATGCCAAAACTAGGCTGGAAGCTTTTTGGCGCCTTCAGGCAGTGTATCCTCCCCCGAAGTAATCTGGAAACCCATAAGCCCCAGTTTCGAAAGGGTAGCAGTCTTGACATAGGGCTCTTTGCTGTTGATGGTCAGCAGAGAATGGGCAATAAGTTTTTGTGTTTCCATATTAGTTTTTGGGAGGGTACCCCTAAAACCGAAAGCCTACAAGCGGCAGAGGTTGCTGTGGGGTAGCCATGCAACTGGCGGGTCTTTAGGCCGCAGCCTAGGTTGGGATTACACAAGTTGCCCTTTGATATCGTTAGAGAAGCTCCAGACAGGTTTGCTCCCGTCCATGCGTGCAGTTCCTTTACGGAGATTGTCAGAATGGTAGCTTGGCTGTCTTTCATGAATGGGAGTTTCCCTAAATTAGGGGTACCTTTATGGGGGGCCCCAGTAGTAAGAACTGTAGTACATTGGGACCTGTATTGGGATCCCCCTGTTGTGGCACAATTTAGAGTTGACAGCGTTTTTGCTGGCAGCTTGATGCCGCTAACTTGGATGCTCCGCTCACACTATACCAGCCCGCAAATACTGTAAACGACTATACACCTAAGAAAGGTCTTGCACATGATCATCAAAAGACGAGGGCAGTTACGCTCACAGGTGTCGTGCAGCATGCTTTGTGACAGAAAAGCTGCACCCAACTTGTAAGAAAGCCGCAAGGTCGCTGCAGCGTTCAGGCTCTTCTGCGTGTCTTGTGGCCACCAGTTGCCCTTTTTTCTTCGACGTGTGACCGCGTGTTCTTTTCTGGCGGGATTTATACTGATTACTACTGGGTAGTGGCGTGCTGCGATCAAATGCTTCAGAAATTGGCCCCAGACTGGCTTGTGCTTTCATGCTTTGCAATCACCCTGCACTCCTACATCCCTCTCAATACACATATTGTTAGCTTGGACGTAGAGAGCATTTAGATCGTTGATGTACCCCATGCGTTCTCTAGACCCAGGCCATATCAGTCCCTCCAAAGCCTTCAAAAAACACGAACATGCAATGCTGCTCAGGCAACGCGTGCAAGTATTGCCACATGGAGCATACAAGGCGAGCCTCTTGCAAAAAAGTCTACTTCCCACCTATAATTTCTGCTGTGTAAAGGGATTTGGCAGATGTTCGCCAGAATAAGTTCTGATTGTGTCGAGGGTATTTCGCAATGAACGTCGACTGTAGGATGAGTTCGAGAGCTGAATAGTGACAGTCACGGATTCGGAGGGTTCGGGGGGGGGAGGTCGAAAATCACAAAAAGTCCTTCGGGCACGCAGTTGCGACGTATTGCACTGACAATACGCATGTTCTACATATCCTGGGTGCAAACTCGACATAAACGAGTGCATCTAATGCCCCTTTCACATCTCCCATCAGAGGTCCCCTTAGATGCACCCGCTTCACATCTCCCATCAGAGGTGCCGCATTTTCGTGGAGGCCTGCCATGAATCTGAACTCTCAACTGATAGAGCCCAGGTTAGGCAGATGTACATGGTGTTTGTTCTGGAAGCCCTGTCCCTAGCACGAATCAAGTATGCCGCAGAACGGCCAAGCATGACTGCCCCTCGATGTGCCTTCATGAAGGGAGGGTGATGTTTCAAAAGGGTGTGCTTTGTGTCGGTTCTGGCACCCTGGACACTCCCGGACCCCCAGATCAACTCAATGGTCCACTGCCTCAGAGGGGCGTGCCTCGACCTTTCAATTCCTTTTCATTCTGCAGCACTGAAGAGGGAAAATGTGTTTCTTAAGACTCTAGGGTCCCTGCATATACACCCCAAATGATGCAAACCCAGTGTATGGATGCCAACAGTAGCTGCTACTTCCCAAACACTTCTCCCAGGTCTCGAGGAAACCGCTAGGGACCACAGAATCCCCCCTGTGGCATCCCCATTTTGGAAAAAGCGGCTGACAGGCCGAAAGTGAAGCTAGACAAGTTGCAGAGACAGTACTATGACGGACTCTCAGAGGGTCAAGATTTCCGGCTGCAAGAAGTGTGGGACTTCGAGGGTTTAGGTTTCCTTCCAGCATTTCCAGGGTTCGACTAGCATGAAACTCCCACGTCCTACCTTCAACTCAACCCGACCCCATTGTAGAATCTTCAGGTATCTGAGGCTTTGACCTTGGGGCTTTGACCTTGGGTTCTTCACGCAGACACGCCTTGACTCATCTCAAGTCCAAACCAGTCGGCCAGCCAACAGGTTTTCAGGCCCCGAAGTTGCGTTGCTCATGGTGATGGTGATGATGATGAGACTACGATGAGGTGATGGTGATGACATTGCTGGCGATGATGCTTGCTACCGCAAGATTTTGTAGTAGTTTTCCAGAATTCATAACTATGGTGTCTCGTTTTTTCGGCCGGAGATCTTTCGGACTCCGAGTTGGCGAAGTCCCTCTAAGCCATCCTGGTATGCCCCGCTGGGTGGGACGAAGCCAAGATGACGGCAGAAAGGAGCGTCGTCATGGTTTGTACAACGTTCCGTGAACTACATATCTTCCCACACATTGACTCCCCCCTTGGCCTACTTCCCACTGCAGCTTTTCCTGGCAACACTGCTGGCGAGTAGCCGGGACTCTGTTTGGCAGTTTCCGAGAACTCCGCACGGCTCCAGGTACACTTGACATGCGGGAAACTGAGCCATATAGGGAGGACTTGCAACAGGGATGCCCTGATGCTTGTGAAGTTCCGCTGTACTGGAGAATGGGAAAATCGCCTCCCCCGAATCATGAGGCTGCCACCCTGTACTCATGCGTATTTCCAATTTAGTACTACGCAGTTAAGATCAAGGCATGTTTGCCAGCGGTGGGTTCTCGTTCTTGGGTGGGGACACTTTGCCAGGTGCTGGACCTCATCGTTCCCTACCTTAAGCGTCGTGTGAAGGGCAAGGCACAGCGTTCCGTTGAGGGTTTGAGGGGTCAGCCTCACGAGTTGCAGAGTTTGGGGCCGGGGACCGGGATAACGGAGGCATTGTTTGGGGTTAAAGTTAAAGCTCTGAGTTTGATTCTGGTCGCCATGGGGGGATTCAGTAGAGACGGTCGAAGATATGCTGCGAAGACTTCTTACATAGGTGCTTAGACACTTAAACAGCAAGGAGGTTGGGGCTGTAGTGAATCAGGACACTTGGGCTGACGCTTAAAGTGGTGGATCTCGACCAGTTAGGATTACGCAGAATTCACGGTAGAAGAGCCTATTGATGCCTTTCCCTTGGTGCGTCAAACGCTGCGCTCCGCAAGTTCTTCGCGTCGGAGCATTTGGAGTTTAGGGCTGGAGACACCAGAGGTTTTTGAGAAAGAGATGACGCAGCAGGGTTTTCAATCATTAGCATGGCTGTAAAGCTCTCCAGTATACAGCGACCCGCCACATACTAACAACTTATTCCCAAGATGGTATGTTGATATATGTTGATATATGAACGGGGTGTATTCTATGTCAGGGGATGATGGTGGTTTGTGATAGTTTGTTGTTGTTGTAATTGTTGCTGCTGCTGACCTCGTCCTAGCACAGTCAATTGCAAACAATTTCGGACCAGCAAAAACCAAATTTTGATAGCCTGCAGTCTGATCCGTGGCTTTATCGTTTTCGCAGCCTATTTGCAATCAAATCCCAACCTCAAACTGGGCCCAGCAGCACTTACAACCTCAACGACTGAGCAACGGCATTTGGCCAGGGAATGAACCGCGAGATGGCCGATGTCCTAACCTTTTTGGCATCTTGGCCAGCAATCGGATATAGAGATTCAAGTGCACGGTTTAGGGTTCAGAGTTTAGGTTAAGGGCTTTAGAGGATGTTCTTCTTCAGGCTCATTTTGTAGGGCCTCAAGTCTACCCCAAAGGGCCCAAATGAAAAAAACAACGTTTTGGCCGTCCGTGATCCTATTCTTGTGATTCCCAGGAGTCTAGTGACAGAGCCTGGTTCTGATCAAAGAGGCAAGAAAAAGGCCCCACACTCACAGGCTTCTCAAAGGGGGGTTTCCCTAAATTAGGGGGACCGTTTTTGGGGGCCGCTATAGCTAATAAGAATTATCGTATTTTGGGTTCTAGATTGGGTCCTTCTATGTGGCGAAGCTACCTGGTCCCTTGGCGATTCCCATGCCTTAGCCAACAGCATACTTTTGGGCCCAAACAGCCTCAGGTCATGACGCCATAGCCGGAAAGGCCTCCCTGACGACGTACGGGAGAACCTCTAACAAGCGAGGTCCGAGAGAAACAAACGTTGGCCAAACAACTCACAATGCACAGAGTCCAGTGAGGAGTTGCACTGCCAGGCTCCAGCACAAGAAATATTCAGGCGATGCCTCATGAACAGCTTCATGGGTTTGGCAATTTGGCAAGACGAGCCTTTTCAACTGCCTGGCTCTATGCCTCATACCTGAGCACCAAGCTTTGCCACATCTCTAGCGAGCAGTGCCCACAGAGTGGCAAACATGCAAACGTGTTGCAATAGTTGCCACCGTACACTTTCGGAGCCTGTAGCGCCGTATGTTGCTGGATGTTGCTGGGCATTTCCGTATTCCTTGTAGCAGCCGTCGACACACGAAGAAGCGTAGATGAGACAAGTTCTCAGAACTGAAGGTTCAGGTTGGCAGTACGACTTTCACCCTTTTACCTATGTGACTACGCACCCCTGCAGTAACACGCTCTCCGCCGGCATTAGCGCGAACGGTGTAGCAACGACAGGGTTCAGGGCTCCACCGCAAGCTCGCCACCCAGGACGAACGACTTGCGATTCAACGGGTTGATAAGATCTCGTGGCGTAAGGCCCCTTGACTGCAGATGCCCGCATCTTGCATCGGTACCTCATGGCATTCATTGTTGTCTTCGAGGTCAGTTGGGCTAATGCCTCCTTGTGTGATCTGTATCATGGTGTTTTTGCCCTGCCTGTGCAGCCCATGGGTTGAAAGTCCCATAAGTTTGGGGGTTCGTGCTTTGAAGGATTCCGGCAATAGAGCTAGGCTAGGTGCTTGGCTAATGTGGGGGCTGACGGTGTCGGGGTGGCTACCTATGCAGAACAGTGACCAGCTTTATCCAAAAACGGGTTTAGAAGCTGTCAGTGTTGCTTCTCACACTACAGGCATGAATCCCTGATGCTGACCGGGTTTGCTTTTGTTTGTGTTTGGAAGCCTAAGATCCAATGTGTCACATGAAGCATTACTTTCTAGAGGGCAGTGGTCCTGATGTTAGCAGGACGTGACAAATTTGTATGTGTGTCACTCGTTTTTGCCGCATATCACACATGATAGCCGAGAACATACAAACCTTTTATTGCGCAACCAGGGTTCCATGTCAGGGCCGAAAGAGCTATGCACACTGATGTGTCTGTGCGACATCTCTGTGGCATGTAGGGATGGAGCTACTTGGCAACTCGGGGCGCGTAACGTTCAGGAATGCGATCGAGGAGCAGCCATGCGGATGATGATGATGATGATGATGATGTACACATATCTGGAGCTTCGGCACACTTCCTCACGAACCTTACGATGAATTCCAAATTTCTGAACATGGGTCAACACCCTTCCCTTCCATTGGCTTGGCACATACTGTGACAGCTTCAGGGATGCATCAACTGGCACCATAACAGGGCTGACATGGACGGAATGTGTTGCGACCCACCTATCATCATCCCACTTAAGTGGTACTCGCGATCGGGATGTAGAGTCTCCAGTATGGAGTAAGGTCTTTAGTCTCCTTTTGGGTATGGTATAAACCACACAAACGCACCTCTCACTTATCTGTAGTGTGTTGTTATGTTTAAGTCCTCAACCACAGAACAAGGAAGTGACAGCCCGAATTGGAAAGAGTGAGTTTAAAAAAGCAGGGTTCCACCTCGTCCACCTCATATATACCAGATTTTTTCAACTTTATTTATCGGTAGCCCCTCCCCTCACGACAGGGCACCTGATTTTTCAAGACATCTAAGTCTACATCCTTTTAGCCCTAGACCTATGGCCATTGCAATCAAGAGAGTTGGAGCAAGTTTCCCATGCCACAGCCGCGTACAACCCCAATTTGTCATGTACAGTTGCCTTGGGTCAGCAACTGTATAAACCGCAGCTGCAGGTTGAGGAGTTGCACCGGAGCATCCAGAGGCCCCCAGATTTGGATTGCAGTATTGGTACTTCATGGAGTTGTTGCCACAAGTAGTTCTCGTGCTTGAATTGACAAGTTTAGATTTGGACTTTGTGCCTGATGCTTGTTGGACGTTTTGTCTGTGTTGGCTGGCGAGTTTTGATAGTTTCCTGCAAATGGCTGCAGATGTTGCATCTGCTGCACTAGGTGAAGTTAGTACTGCTGTTCTAAATGTTCATGCTTAAATGTTCATGCTGTTGTTCCAATTTAGGTCGCATGCGGGAAGGTGAGCGTGCTGACCCATGATCCACTGGGCTTACATGAGGTCAACTTGTCAGGCCGGAACAAGAAGCATGGCATTATACAAGTGAGTAATTTTGGGATGCGCGCCCCTCATGCAGACGCAGCAGCACAACGCGTGACCAAGGCGGATGCTTCAATTCCCAGGCCCAAGTGAGTGGTTCTCGAAGGCTACTATGTCGAGGGCCATCCATAAACAGTGTTCAAGCAGGATTTTGGCTTTGTTCAGCCATAGAGCGGCAGTGGTATGGATGTGCCCCACAAGCCGATAAAGCCTATCCAAGCCCACTGTAGCAACAAAGCTGTGATGCCAAAGCATGTATAAAGCTTCTGTTACGGAACTCAGGCATACTCAGATTTTGGCAACTGCTGGGGTATCACTTGCACCCTCAACGCAGCACTTCCATTGAGAATACTCCACCGCGAATTTCTACAGTATGAAGCCGTCAGTGAGTCTGACAAGTTGCTGACTATGAGGAATTGCTAAACCTTTTTGTGCTCATCGAAGCCTTGCTAAAACTAGAGTTGACTTCATGTGATTGTTGCTGGGTGTCCATCTGGCCACTGAAATCATGACAGCCGCCCGTATCAATGAAATCCCGAACCAACTTTGTCCATAGTGTTGGATCAGGATGAACACTGCAAGACTGGTAGAACTCCTTGCTGGCAGTCGCAAGGTGGATTGTGGTTTAGGCTTCGTGCTTTTTGGTGGTTCAAGGCAATTCCTGGGTTTACGAAGGTTTTGGAGCACATGGGCAGGTTGCACAGCGTATGGGAGTTGTCTATACCTAGAGGTCTGTGGGCTTAGTAGGTGTTCTACCCTTAACGGTTGCCTTGAGTCGTTAGTGTAAAGGGTATCTCTAATATAGGGGGGGGGGTAGCGATTGTAAAGGTGGTTCGGATTAGAACGAACTTGTGGCCAAATGGTATAAGTAAAACAGGATGGAGCGATCTTGTGTCCCCAGAAGCGGAATCATTGCACACTCTGAACTGGAAACCCTAGACACAGGAAAACAGAGAAAGATGATAGAAGATGGCACAGTCTCTAAGAAACCTTAGGAATCCCCATCTTCGAATTTCTGAAAAGCTTGCTAGCTATTTCTGAGACTCCCCTCCAGGCAGCTTTGCCCAAATTGAACCAGGGGACCATGCAAGAATCCTCTCGTTGTTTGGTGTGTGGGTGGGGGGAGGAGATCTTCATAATCACAACCCCTCATTATCTGGCGCCGTGTCTGCAAAAAGCAGTAACTCCGAAGTCAAAGTCTGCCACTGCTACCTGCTTGTGGCCTGGTGGGCATTGGGTCGTGCTTGTTGTGGCCATGCATGTTTTTCAGGCAACAATAACTTCTACCTGTGCCACTACCGCAACTATTATATCTTGCTACTAGCATCTGATGCTGCGTCTGCTGCTCACGGTGATTCACAAACAGCATGCATGTCTACACTGCAGGGTATATTTTCTACGAACGCTAGCGTTCTCCAGTAAATGTTCGAGTTCCTCTTGAACAGTCAGGTTTCTGCGAATGAGATCATGTCGGTCTAGGCGTTAAGAGCTTTTTCAAGGACTCAGACAGAAGACACAGCGAGACAAACACTTTGTGTGGAGACTCATGCAGTCTTTTGTTGATTTCACAGCAAGTCTTGAACAGAGCCTAGTGAAAGGCACGGGGCAGGCGGCAACTAAAGCTTGGGTCTCAAACTCTCCCGCAGGTGGACGCGAACTTCGCCAGTGCCTTATCCAACCTTTTTGCCTCAGCTCGAGGTTTCATTCACGAAAGCCAGACACAGACGCAGAGTCAGTCACAACGACAGATCTAGGCAGCATCACTATGCGCTTGTGCTGGAAGTTCCCGCCCGCTGCTTGGGCTTTTACAAGCTGACGGCTGCAATGACCATGAGTACGGCAGCAGCTCAGCGGAAATCCCGTCAGGCCTCGAATGTATGGTTTGCCAAAAGTTTGCAGATGTCAGTTGCCAGCATGAGGCAAAGTTGCAAAATTGTGCCCAGTGCTCAGGTAGCCGGGACGTTTCAGCTGAGTTGAAAGAGTATCAGAGCCTATGGAAACCCAGCCACCAATGCCGAATGGCTTTAAATTCAATCAAATCGTGGAAGCAGATGTCCGCATCACCGGGTTGGCCTGAGCGGCTTGCAGCGGCCAAATACTCCGGTGAATGGCAGGAGCTTGCGGATAGTTTAGCGGCAGGATCTAGTTCTAGGATGTAGGGACGATGTAGGCTTTCTAGTCGCGGCACTTGCAGCACGCAGTGCTGGTTGATGATCGATTCGTTTTCTGTTATCACCTTACCTGCTATTCATGAAGCTGTGCATTTGTGGTCGTTCTCTGCGTGCTATGCTGGTACACCACCGGGCTCGCATGCCACCTGCATATTCCCTTGACTGACAATCGCAGGCTTCTTCATACAATTGTTGTTGAATTCCAAGGTCGTTACAAACCTGTTCAGAAGACAATGCACGCAGAGCTTCCCCGATGGCAGTTTCACAGGAAAGTCTCTATGAAATCTTTGTGAGGGAGACCTATAATACGCTCGTGACTCCTGCGTGTTATATCATGCCCCTAGGATCTTGAAAGAGATACATGTGCCCCTAAGCTTCTTGCCGTGCACGATCTGCTCCCACTGAGTCTTGCAAGCTGGCTTCAAGGTGTCGCGCAGCAGTCTGTGCTGAGCACCATTCAACTCTTGGTCGCAGTGCGCAGAAGTCGGCGAGCCTCACCGACAACGCCTAGCCGGTCAATTCGTGAAGGCGTGAGGAGAGCAGCCAAAGGCAGGCTTGCAGCCGTTGCAAGCTTTGACTTCAGGACTTTTTCAGTCAGCCGCTATCACCGTGTCGCCATTTGTGCTTCCTGCGAATCTGTTGTGTGTGGAGCGCAGGCCTGTGTCATTCAGTAAGAAACCAAGCAAGCCAGGGGCATGGAGCGGTAGCGCTGACTTGCTGCAAATATTGCGCAATGTCTGTTCAACCTTCACTGACTTCATGAAAGGTTGACAATAGTATGATGTAACTTTTCAGAGATTTCGACCACGCTTTGGACCCAGACCTTGGACTTGGAAATAGGTTCAGCTTCTCACGGATAGAGGTCTTAACAATTGCGGCAGTCCAACTTGCAAGATTGGTTGATTTTGTCTGCGGGATTAGGAGGTGGTGATGTCATGCCATCAAAGGGAAGGACGGTTTCCGATTGGAAATGCCAATGTTCACCCATGGCCTTCAAAGATTAACCACACCTGACCACTGACGATTATAGTTCCCCTGAATCTGAGATGCTCATGGATCACATCATGATTTCGATGGGTGGGGGTGCAGGTGTCGTGACTTATCCATTTATCCGTGTCGTATGCTTCCTTATATGGGCGGTACTCTGCAATTGCCTTCTGTCCCAGCATTTTACCCCGGTTATGGGGGGTGGCGTGACATGTGTCCAGGAAAGTTTAATGTGCTGATGTTTTGATACCATCTTGTAGTGTTTGCGAAAACCAAGGCCAATGCTTCTGGGTCGTTTCTGAAAACTAACTAACGTTCGCAATTCTATCAGAAAAAAGTAAGGAAAGGCTGCCTCCTTTAAAGCTAGTCAAGCGAGCAGATCCTGTGGAGGAGGAGCTTTTGGATCTGAAGTCCACTTTGTTTTTTTGGGGGGCCCCGCCGCCCCCCGCCGGGTCCTCTCTTCCTCACTTCGCGCAGCCCTCCCCCTTTCCTCTCTCTCCTCCCCTACAGACCCCAAGCCCCTAACCCGTATCTTCTTACAGCCGTGTGGCTCCACCCCCTGTCCAACCCCTACCCCGAGTCCAACCCCTAAGGTGTCTTTCTTTGTTAGTTTGTCTGCTAGCTGATTCAAAAAGACGGTACTACCTTGGCATCTGGAGTTATTTTTTATTATCATGCAACTATGGATGTCAGTACTCGACTCCTCTCTGACCAAGGCTATTCGGGCTTTTTATGCTCCTAAAGGTTGTGAGGAGGAATTTTACGTAGGAATTTCCCCGTGACCTTGCCGGAAAGCGACAAAGCAGTGCTGTAAACACTAGGGGCGGAAAGGGATGAGTCTTGCAATTAAGGGTCACAATCGGCAGGTGGTCGTGGACTTCTACACATCTTGGGTTTGGTAGTTCTGGGCCTTTGTGAGCAGAAGTTGCAAGTTTCGGGGTTGATGATTGTGAGCCCAAGTCTGGAATTTCAACCAGGTGTAGGCTGTGTGAAGACGCCTACATCTGAGAGAGTTTCGACCCTGAAATGGAGCGCCTCCCGTCTTCGCGCATAGATGGAGACAGAGGGCGCTCAATTGCTATAATGAGCCAGGGGTTGTAGTGGGTGGGTGACCTTTTTCTCTTGAACACGCTGCTGAGATGTCTATGGCCTGCAGCTTCACATGCCCCATTTCCCATGCGGTCTTGCTTTGATGTTGAGAGATGCCCACCCACAAGTGCGCGCGCAGAGCGCCGTTCATTCTGTCTGCCTCAAGCCGAGCGAAGAGGTGGAAGGGCTTGTCAGATTCTCGATGCTTGAATGGGTGGATGTGACTTTAGAGCCGCTGGGGGAGTGTATCAGAATTTCGGCATGGTGATAAGCACGTGTGGGACCTCAGGAGAAGGCTGATGTCAGCTTTGGTCTTCTGACTTTCCGTTAATGTTGTATGAGAGCAGCCATGAGCAAGGGTTCAAAAGCAAGTTGTGGGCTGAAGGACCTTGCTGCAGGCGTCGCCTGTATGGCGGAAGTAGTCTCCATGGAAATTGCGGAGTGGGCACAAAATAATGTAAACAAGAATCGCTTTGACATGTCATCTATATTGATTACACTCTGGTTCTAGATTGACATTCCAAATCTCATCCCTTGGAAGAAACAGTACTGACCTGGGAAGACCATTTCGAAAGAGCCTTGTACATACGAGCATATTCATCAGAAACGACCATTGAGACAACTTGTTTACATCCGCTACCATGACTCTGGGCAAGCTTGGCGGGTTATCCGTACTAGAGGTGGATGCCAGACACGATATGAACTCTGGAAGAGATCCCAGGAGCAGAGTCAGTTTATTTGTTCTCTACTTTAGGGACTTTGAAAATGAATGAAGCAGTAATAACAAGAGCGATGGTTATCGAAATGGTAATAGTAATACTAGTAATAACATTCATAGTAATAGTATATCAATAATGGTACGAATATACTATTACTAGTACTGGTAATAGGAAGAGGAGTAGTATTAGTAGCAGCGGTAGTAGTAGCAGTAGTAGGAGGAGTAGGAGTAGGAGTAGGAGTAGGTGTAGGTGTAGGTGTAGTAGTAGTAGTAGTAGGAGTAGCAGTAGGAGGCCACGGTGCTTTATTTTGCCGTGGGTTATTCCCATATTTTCGTATTTTCCGTACTTGAAACCTGCATTGCGGTACGAAACACGTGTATGGGTCCGGCGCTTGAGAATGCTGCGTTTGAAAAAAGTGATTTCGTGGATTTTGGATTTTTTTGGCCTGCATGCGCGCGAAACTGCACTTTCGGCAACATTTCGTTGTATTTGTCCATCAAAATTGCAAAAACGGTATTCCGACCTGTTCCTCGTTTTGGGCATGTTTCTGACCCGCATTTTTTTTGGCTTTTTGATTTTTTTGCTTGCATGCGCGCGAAACCACACTTTCGGCAACAGTTTAGCTTGTTTCTTGTCGCGTTCACCACAACGGCCTTCCGGGACATGACCCGCGGCAAAAAGGGTGGGGGTAATTATGTTCGTTTTCGTGTGAATCCAAAACAGCAAGCCCCATTTATGAAAACCTTGACTTGTGATAAGCAAGCAGTACTGGAAGGTCCCCTTATCAGCCCTAAAGGGGACCAATGGCTCCAACTTTGAATCGCTGCATTATTAATAACCAAGTACTATTCAGAAAGCCCCCCTAGTAAGCTTGAGACACACAAATGGTAAAAAAACACGGACTTAGCAAGGGCAAAATATTGCTGTATGGTCTCCTTATTGACCCTGAAGAAAGCCTTTTAGTAATGACTACTCATTTGGGAGAGCCCTCAACGTAGGCTTGAAAGCACATTTCTAAGAACATGGACTTAGCAACAGCCAAATATTGGCGTGAGGTCCCCTTATTAACCCTAAAAAGCCCCATTTGTGAATGAATGGACTATTAATAGCCAGTGCTATCAATGGAGCCCCCGTAGTAGGCTTGAAAAGACCCATGTGCAAAAACCTAGACTGCCGATAGCAGAGCTTTAGTATGACGTCCCATTATTCGCCTTAAAGAGCCCTATACGTTAAAACCTTGGTTGGTCATTGCCTCTTACTTGTGGGAGATCCCCTTCTTCAATCAGCCTTAATCGCCGAACTTATGAAACCTGAATTACTAATGACCAAGAAAATCATCCAACACGATGTAGTTGCGCAGGCCATTTTTTGACACTCAAGATTACGAGTACCACGCCTGCCAGTGTTTTTGAAGCTTGTCACCCGCGATAACCCACGGCAAAACACAGCGCCGTGACCTAGTAGTAGCAGTAGTAGTAGTAGTAGTAGCAGCAGTAGTAGTAGTAGGAGTAGTAGTAGTAATAGTAGTAGCAGTAGCCGTATTAAGAACTATCAATAGTGAGAGTAGTATTGAGTGTAATAATGCAGGGCATCTAGGCTCAGTGGAGCCATTGCCAATAGAATCCGACGACATTTGAAGGACCAGCAAGCGTCACCAGAGCGCCTGCGCGGGATTGCCCAGCCAAATCTCCAAATGCTTAAAAGGGGGTCTAAGAGTCTACTGTAGGAATCTGATTTTTTGTTTGGGTTCTTTGCATGAGTGCAGTAAAGGATACCTCAAATAAATAAGCGTCAAAATGGTATTGGTGACTGTTTATGTTCCTGTCTTCGGGTTTCAGGACTTCTTCGAAACAGTATGTAGGGTTTAGAGCTGTGGATCGAAGGGTTGGTCTTGAAACGGGCTTGTGGGCAGAGGGCTTGGTAGGGCTTAGGCCTCAGAGCTTTACATTAGTTGGAGGCCATGGATGTTTGTATGTCGTACCTCGCATGCAACTACAGCGTGCTTGTTTTGCTCAATGTTTGGCATGAAAACCCTCTACGCGATTCCTGAAATCCAGCGGCCATAAGCGGGTCGCCCAGAACCCTAAGCCGCTGCGTCAATGAACCCGAGGCCCCAAGCCTGATACAGGCGCAGGCTCAAGGCCTGAACTACAATCCTCCGCACCTTGCAAAATATGCTCTATCGCCATAGTGCCACTCTGAGAGGGGGAGAAATTCGAATTACCTGGTGGGTTGGCAGTTTACGTGGCTGCAATGGAAAGTGAGGGGCGCTCTTACACTAAATGTATGGCGCCTGTGAAAATTGGGTACGGGAATGTGACACTCGTACAATTTTACAAGGATTGCAAGCCAAAATATTGTTTGTGATACTCAGTCTTCCACCTGAGGGTGCGTGTTCTACGGACTGCGAAATGTAAGCGGCAGATATTGCCCTTCACAGTATTTTTTATGTCCATAATTGTTGGCGCTGGAACATTGTTATCTCTGGGTCCCAAGCTTTGAGTGGTGTATCTTCAGATCTTTGGATGACCGGGGATGTAGGGACTTGGCGGGGGGGTTCAGGAATGGAGAACCTTTTGATCTTTGGGGTTTGGGAGCCGGGCCGTTGTAGTCTCTGTCAGCTTCTGGTGCCATACATATCATGTGAGTACGTCTTAAAGCATCTCTAAAATGACGTGTATAATCCGTGTATACACACACTGCTTAAAAGCACTCAGTCCGTGAGTCTGAGAAAATTGCACACATGGGGTCCTATTTAAGTTGCAGCCAATGTCCGTCTGCTTGGCAATTCCTGCACTTGATTTGCTCGGGCTGCAGCTTGCGAAGATGCCTAAGGCATGGTACCTGTCCGACGTTTATGCAATATGTTTCCAAGCGCACCGTTGATTAAGGCCAATGTTTGGCATAACATTGCTTGGCGCACGCGGCACAGGCTTTCATCTCGCTTGCCCATTGCCCGCTGCATATGGAGCCTCGAGCTTCTTTGCAATTCCTGTTTCGGCGTTCAAATTTTCATGAGTCCATGTCTTTACAGGTTCTACCGGGCTGCGAATTTGGGCTTGCGTATTCTGATTCCATGAAACTACTTTCCTTGATCTATGGTGCTATTTGCTCTTCACTTGCATTCTTGTCATTTCGATTCACACTCCTGGCTGGAGAGAGTGGGTCAAAGCGAGCGAGACGATTCGGAGCCAAGATTTACAGCCGCGCAGGGGAGAAATTCCACCCAGTTGACGAAGGAGCCTGCCCAAAACCTTTGAACCACGATGCTACAGGCTATAACATCTTTCTTCCATAATGCTACCGAAGCCTTTTGCTAACTTACGGTTCAGGCTCTGATGTGGCCGCAGGTTCTTCGAGGTCGGAGTTTTAGGGGTTAGGAAGAAAGGAATAGAAGATGGAAATTAGCCTTTCGACCCTTGTTGCTTGTTTTCTGATCTTCTCACCTTCGACCCTTGAAGATGATGTTGAAGTTACTGGAGTTTAGGTGCCACGAATACACAAAGCTTTTTTTTCAGAAGTTTCGAGCCCATGGTGTTTGGCCAAAATCTGATGCGTTTTGGTTTTTCTGCACAACTCAACCGAGCAGAGCCTTTTTGCACTCAGGTTCTCACAGTATCATCTTTTGCTGTGCGTGTACTCCACTGAAGGGCACTGGGCTTCTCTATCACTGCCTGCTTTCTCTCCCACAGGAGGTTGAGCAATGACTAATACTACTTCAAGTTTCACTCTTCCGCATTCTTCTTCAAGACTCGACTGCTGTGATTTCTGAAGCCATGTGCGAGCCTTTTAATCAACTATTCCTATAGAGTCGCTGACAGGGAGCCCAGCATGCTGGTGTCCAATGGTTTTCAGATTGTAAGCGTGATCGTGGCTCGAGAAATGCTTGCATTCACGACTATCTCCCAGGGGGCCGAAGTACCCATACAGAGAGTAGCTACCCAAACAATAAGGGAAGTTCGTACCAAGGAAGCCATACTTTGTTGTATATATCGGTACCGTCAACTCTTTGGGTTTTAAGGGGACTTTCATGGGAAGCCCAAAACAAGGAACCCCCAAGAATAGAGTAGGATTTCACTAGGAATATACCTACCAGAACGTTCCATTATGTCCTACTACATTCTTGAGGTTCCCTCTTTGCAGGTCCCCATTACAATCCTTTTAGGTTTGGTAGGAATTGCATCCCTAGATTGACCAGCCCAGACAGGCAAACGGCGCAGGGCTGCGTCAGCCGAAGGCATTTGGGAACATTTGTACTCTGGGCTAAACTCCTTAAAGCGGGTTATAGAGGGGAGTATTATAGGGGTTACTAAGACCAGGGATACTAGGAGTTAAGACTATAGAAGATTTTACATGTTTCAACAGCATGAGGGAAGCTCCTATGTCTAAGGTCGAAACTATGGGTTCAGGGTTCAGGCCCCAGTTTGTGGGCTTCATGCTCACAATGCCGTTGTGTGGCGAGATGTGATGTGATTGCTGGAATGGACGGGTCTCTTGTCCCTGTGGTATTGTGGAAATCTTGCTATATTTGAACGCTTTCACTTGAATCCGACCCAGATGGTCTTGTTCAAACGCCCATGTTGCTCAGAGACAGAGAGGCGGCACCCCCAAGCCCGAAAGCCTAAGCCTTGAAGTCCCAGGTTCCCAAGAGGAGTTTAAAGTTCAGCGTTTAGGGTTGAGGGTTTAGGGCGCCAACTGATTTCTGGGACAGGGCTTTGATTTGATCTGATACGACACGCTCGGCAAAGCACTGTAATCCATGGCTTGGCGCTTTCATAAGTCCTTCCCTCAAGAGGTCATTCACTGTTCCCGCCGGAGTTTACCAAACCAACCCCCTTGCAATCAAGAAAAAGCGGACCTCCAGAATCCTCTGAGAATCCCTACCTTGGGCTTTCCCAAAATTAGGGGTATCATTTTGTGGGTCCCAATAATAGCGATTATAGTACTTTGGGGTCTTTATTGGGGTCCGCCTTTTTTTTGAAACTACTGCATACTCCCAAGTTTTGTGGAGGTGAAACTCCCGCAGGTCTAGTAAGCTTTGAAGGCAGCCCTCTACACATTTTAGGGCTTGGGGTTTAGGGTCCAGAAACCCTGCTCAACGCCGTCGAGGGTTTAGGGTTGAGGGTTTTGATTCAGGGACCACCCTCTTACGCAAATTCCTCAGAAAATAACAACGCAGATATTCCCAGCAGATTATTGTCGTCTAATATTCGAATTAGGTTGTGGGAGTTTCGTATCTAGGTGAGGTGAGAAAAGTTGTTAAAAAGTAAGAAGAAAAGCTGTCAAAATGGTGCCGTTCGGAATCAGTTATATATATCTATATGCCCACATATTTATACACATGTATATGGGTTACACAAGCATCATGGGCTTCCCTCTCGAGGGCTTTTTGAAGACAGATTCTATCGAGAGATTCCCATATCCGCCCATAGCCTTCAAACAGGCTAGGGCGGAGGCTACAGGATTAGATTGCGGAGGTGTTGGGTAGATCCCGTATTACTGGAGAGAGTAGGAAACCCTGTTAAAGAGTGCGATTTTGATTTCTTTGTAATCACTGCAAATCATTTCGCCGCCAGATTTGTGCTACTTGCTTGTGCAGAAGTAGTCAACGTTCAAGTGAAGAGATTAGAGAATTTTCTTAATGCACGTAAGTTCTGCATGTCCTTACTCTCAAAATCTCACACATGCACACACCATAGTGTCAATTACTCCGGTCATTTGCGTGGTTACGGATGCCTACATATTCCTCGCAAGAACTTTCTAGATTCCTGCCGTAGCTCCAAGGCGACCCGGCTTAAGGCTCAAACCTTTCCCCACACTTGGAATCGTTGCAATCATGATCGCAGTGGTCGTCTAAGATTCTTGATAGTAGCTGAAAGTCGTAACAGAGCCGCAAAGTGAACGATCAAAGGAACGGAGGTGTAATCGTTTAGGTAATACCTCTCATCGCTTAGCATGAGAGCATGTATGAAATTTTCTCAGAATTTTGACGAACTCCATGTATCCTCCGGCAATTTACGAGTTTGGTGATGCTACCTACAAGCGGTCTTCTCCCTGAATCTCACCCGGTTCAGAATTAGTGCGCACCCTGCTCCAAGCTCATCAAAGATTCACAGCCTTTAACTCCGAACCCGAACCTCAAGAAGGAGAACTTCCGTGAGTGTCAGCATGTAACATCAGGCGCTTCATGTGCTCATAGGTATGAAAAGGATAGACTTTGGGTGCCAGCCGGTGTGCCTCGGAAATCGATCACGCCTTCACCAAAAGCAATGACATTATCCTCGACGCGACGACAAAACTGGGCCAGCGACAGCGCACCAATTTCGAATGATGACCATGAGCCCAAACGAGAAATGATAGGCGTACATGACATGTGCTCATCGTAATGACCTGATTTTTGTGGTATAGGCTCGTGACCAAAATGTTGTAAGGAAGAGCTGGAGGGAGGCTGGCACCATTCGGGGTGACATATGGGAGTTGCTTCCCAAAACATGGGGTTTGGGGAAACCGATGTATGTGAAGCACAAAGGGATCATGAGGGTCCCTCCTCTAGGGTCAGTTCTGTCTCCTCCGGGGTCCATTGACCCCATGCCAGGAAAGCTCAGCATCCATCACGGCATCCAGGAGCATCAGCTTTCAGCATGGGCTTCGTGAGTGTTAAAAGGACGACGACGCTCTGTCGGGTTCAGGCTCAGTGTTCTGTTGGCTTGGTTTTTGTAAGATGGCTCTGTCATTTAGCAGTTCTTCAAGGGCGGCACAGGGTCCTGCAAGATGCACCCTGACTTCGCTCCTCGAGCATTGTATTAGCTCTAAGCATCCAACAGGCTGTGAACCTGAAAGGGCATGTGGGCTCTTCTCAAAAATGTTGCGCCCTTTTGCTTATAGAGCACTTGGTGACAGCCAATATTTGGGGGTACCAAAATGAGACCCTGATTGTGGAACTACTCATGTACAGGACTGCTGGTTACGCCGGTACCCTGCCTCCTCCAATGCCCATTGGAGCTCGGAAGATACGAGCAGGAGGCTTATGATCTGCGATGTGTAGGGTTCGGCTCTAGGCTTAGGGGATACCCAGACTTTATGCTAGACTTCCCAGACACTTTACGCTTTCTGGGCACTTGGAGGGGCTTTGGGGCTTCGGAGTTGAGTGTTTAGGATTGAGAGGCGATGATTAAGGATGGCACAGGATTTAGGGTTTATAGCTGAAGACTGACGAGTAGCAGTGAGAGAAATCACAACGCATGTGGATGCCAAGCTAAAGGTTCCGATGCAGCCTGATTTCCTGGGCGTGGCGAATAATACGAGATCCTACGCCAATTGCATGGGCACTAGACTCAAGAGACATCAAGCCCTGACGGAGCAGTGCTACCCAGCGGTCCTTTTGCTTATGGGGCTACCCAACATTCCAGCTATTCCAACCATCTGTACGGAACCATTTACAACCTTTACTCCATGGACGTTGCGCAGCATGACCCCTTGTCCCCTGAATGCGGACCACCCCATGATTACCCCGTTATTCCCGTATTCGTCTCTGGTCCCCAAGCCTTTCTTAAGACACAACTATATAGGTTTCCATATGGTCAGTCCGGTGCGCCTGACAACCAGCTAACTTTGACCCCCCACCCCCCACCCCTGTGCGTTTTAAAGATACGTGCCTCTGAATTCTCATCGTTTTGCTTCTTCTCGTTTTTTAACAAAATCTTGCTGCTTGAGGCCATGAAAGCAAGAATAGATTTTACTGAAATCTTTTTTTGTCTTTCAATACAAAATTGTTTAGTTTTTAAAGACAGGTCTGTTCAACCATATTTCCAGGCTCGGTCAGGGGGATTGAGAACTGTTTGCCTTTAAGCTGCTTTTGCCGGGCTGGTTGCTTGAAGCTCCTTTCAGGCATTGCCTCGGGGAAGCCTGAAGAGACCGTACGGCTATATGTTATTGTCAGGAAGGATTATCAGGCCGCCTCTTAAGGATTACGTAGGACTTGCCTGCGTACATCGAGATGCTCGCTCTGTTGAAGCAGGGAGCTGGCAAAAGAGCAGCTATCAAGAACAGTGGGTTCCATGGTCAAGGCTCTGCTTAGGGCGTTTACTTTCCTACTCGAGCATTCTCAGCATGATGCGGACAGTGAAGAGAGCAACCCTGGCAGAAAGTTTGGACATTATGAAGTGCTATTAAGTCAGGGCAGGGCACAGATGCTGAGATGGACAATCACCTGTAAAGGCACAGGCCGATGAAGCAAAGGATCCCCTACAACTGCCTAAAACCTAAGGTCTTAGCTCTCCACGGGGGTGGGTCGAACACGAACATCATGCAGTACCAGGCGGGTTGAATGTCTGGAGTCCTAGGCTTATCTAGCCTGCTCAAAGACCCACAGGACCAGCCCATCCTAAACCCTGAACCACTACACCCTAAGCCCTAAAGCCATAAACCACAAAACCTTAGACCGTGAACCCTAAGCCCCAAAACTCCAAACCCATAAACCCGTTGAAGGCCTAATTTCGAGATACTTTGAGGTCGGATGCGGGCGCGGATGTATAAAGAGGTCCTCCCTTGCCTTGGAGCCTTTGATCCTATGATACGGGTGCATCGGTGCATTTAGATAAAGACTGGTTCAACCGGCTTCTGCCAAGGCCCCCTCATAATTGGAGTGGGCTTTTTCCAAGTCCAGGGGCGTTGGATTGCTGGGTGAGGCATCCTTGCAGTCAAAGTAATACCCTATTGCTTCTAGACTTTGGCCAATCGTAGGTATTGTTCATAGACCTAGAAGATCGCAACCATTTCAATCCTTAAAGCGGATATTTGAACTGGCCAGCCACTGGGAGAGCCCACGCAGAAATCAAGACAGGCACATGCGCTGGATCTAAGAGTTGGGGTTTCATGTGTAGCAAGTTGCCAGGATGCCGGATTTTCTTGTTTAGGGTTCTCTGTTGCAAAAGAACTTCCGGTGCGCAGCCTCCTCCCTTGCAGCAGAGTGAAGGTGTTTGACAGCGTGGCCCTGTTGACAGGAGACTGGTTGTTGTTGAGGGGTGTCTGGAGGTTTCGGAAGCCTTCGCAGATTTTCCGAATTCCAGTAGAGGATTGGCCCAAAAGTCTGCCCAGATTGGACAAACCCAGCATGGACACTCAGTGGACACCCGTTCCCTGTAACGATTCCATCCATGGGCCGGGAGGTCATGCCTCTTCGGAGAATCATGGGTGACAAGGCTGCCAGGAATCATCTCTGTACATCTCGTTGCGTTGAGGAGAACTTAGAGACTTGAGATACGTGTTGGGGGCAGCATTGTTTGTCAGTGCGAGGAACGTTCTTGATACTCGAAAAATTCCTGACTGAGAGGTGAGATTGGTTTTGATGTTGAAGGCGCAGGTCTGACGTACATAGTTTGATGTTCATGGCTGGGGTTGTATGAAATTGTTGTTTTCGAAGCGGAGGTACTGTTCGTTGCCAGAACTGACAACGAACTTAAGGCTCCCACGTACGGACCAGTATGCAGGAAACAGAAAAATCCACTTCGATACTCCAAGCCAAGAATTGGATGTCAAACCCCAAGTCTTACTGATGGTTCATTAAAGGAATTCAAGTCGGGTAGATTCCTTATATCATTCCCTTGCTCTTTACCAATCCCAGTAAGATGTTCTCCTGAGGTATGATTGTTTTGTCGCGCCCGACTTGTTCCTTCATGCTTGGGAAATACAAAGGTGCAGGTGGCACGAAGCCTGTGAATCAAAAGCCCACCAATATTTCACAGGGCTTGCATTTTTCTTTCATGGTCCCGAAAAGCCTGCCGAAAACTCTGTTCCAATGCTAGGTCCGAGCATCGGACTGTGTATTGCAATCCCAAACGCTCAAAGCAAGAAGCAGTTTTCTTAGCCCAAATCCCCAGAACGCAAAAGTCTTCAACAAGAATGTGTTTAGAGCTAGATTGTTTCCTTGGGACATAAAACCCCAGAAAGGTAGTATCTAACCTCAGGCGTTTGAGGTTGTATGCCCTGAGCCTAGTCCACCCAACAGCTTGGCTCTAAGAAATGGTGGCCCCCCAAGAGGGTCCAAGCACTCAAGAATGGCGTAGATTGGGATTTTGCCAGCAGGAAACCTTGTGATGTAGTTTTTGGACTTCCTAATTATTGTCTGCTTGGGCGTGTGCGGTCAGAGGCCGAGTGGGACTTCCTGAACGGCGGGAGAGATTGGAAGCCGGCGAGGGTTTAGGGTTTTTTAGGGGTTTGGGGTTCAGGGTTTGATTTGCCGGTTGTTTATTTGGAACGTGAGCTTGCCTCAGTTGGTCTACGGATGATCCGAATATTAAGGGTTTCTCCATCAGTTTAAAGAACAAGCCGGGTGAAGGGATTGCGCCTTTGAGGCTTGTCTGAAAGGAGCTCCGTGTTGCAGAATGTTCTGGGCAAGGTGTTCAGTGAAAGGGATCAAGTGATGATCAATGAGTCTTGCTGGACGAAGGTTTAGCTTGCAAATGCGCATTGACCAACAGCCAGGAGTGTTCCGTCATCGAGAACGAGCTGCGCAGTAGTGTAGATGAAGTGTCTGAAAAGGTCGAGGTTTCCTAGCCTGAAAGGTACGCTTCAAGCCAAAAAGTTTGGTTTTGTTCTTTCGTGTCAACGATCAGATGCAGCTGTTGCCTTGGCATGTCAGAATCTTAACAAGAGGGAGAGAGAGAGGTCTAAGCTTTTTGTAGTACAGCTTTTGTTGTGTGGGATGGGTCTCTGAGATGAAGATGGAGAGGTGGAAAGATTGGTTGAGATCCGAAAGCACAGACCCTGAAGACCGAAAACTGAACTTATGATGGTGAGCCTAGTGCAGTCAACAAGAACATTCTGAAGGGTGGCTGGGCTCAAATCTACGGCCATGGATGGCCAAACACACACGTTTGGGTTTAGGGTAGGGAGGGGCTCTGGAGTTCTACTTGGGACTGGCCAGGATCATAGCGGGGTTTGTATAATGAGGATTCGCGACACATGGCGCCTTGCAGGATGCTAAATCTCGAACCGACAAGCTTTCCAAAGAGCCCTCAAGTCACTGTTTTTTTGGGCACTCTGGGGGGAAAATTCAGCTATCACATAGCCCCTGTTCGGAAAGCTGGCGGAATCCACTATGTGGCGAGCAGCGACATACTGCATGCTGTGCGTCAGGTTCAATGATGGCCACGGGGTACCGGACATCATGAAGGCGGATGTAGAAGCTTAATTACCGATTATCCCCTGGTTATCCTTATGTACCTAATACTGTAACATGACCAAATGCTGCTGTAGTATATGCCAAATAATACTGTAGTATATACCTAATAGTACTCAAGTATGTGCCTAGTAATGCTATAATATAAGACCCCCCCCCTAAGCCATACTCTAAGGATTCAGCTTGTGCCGAGGCACACACCTCCTCCGAAAAAAAAATGGTAGGTTCTTGGAAGTGTGACATGTTCTCAGGTCCCAATACAGAAGACCCGTTACATGAGGGGACCTTAGTTTCTGCCAAGACCAAGCGGCTCCTCTCAAAGGTCCCTGGTTGCAAAGGATTCAATGCTCGCAGTTCCTACTTTGAGAAACCGTCACTTTCTCAGCAGGCGCCTCATCTCACCGCCAATCCGCAGGCCAAAAGAGCAGACCCCAACTGATAGAACAGGGACCCCTGCCAGCAGGGTACCCCTATTTGAGAAGACTCCCTACGTGCATGTCTCAAATTGCGCAGCCCCAGGTTTTTCAGGACCCCGTTGAAGGGCCCTCATTTTTCAAAGGTACCTGTGGTCAGCTTCATTCTCTTCGAGTAGACCTGCGTAGTCTTGCAAAGTCTCACGCCCAACTCTGTGCAGTAAAGGCATTTGTGTCCTCTGGGGTCGTCACGGGGAGCCTGGTGCGTCCTGTGAGGCATGTACTACATGAATGAAGATGGAGTTCTCCTGTGCTATTGAGTTACCGTTACCAGAGAATTAGCAGAGGAGAAGGGCAAGTGCCACAAACAACAAGCTTCATCACCAACATGCCAGGCCCTTCAGAGGGTCAGGATGGCGCACGTCCCCTGACGAGGCTCTCGCAGCTGGAATGCCATTCTTCGGTTGGTATGGAGCACCGCCCTCAGCTGTAGAGTCACTAAGGGTCAAAGTTCCCTAAATGGTGTTCACTTCGGTCCCAAAGCAGGCTGACGCACAAAGTATGCGCTATATAGATTCTTCAAGGGCCTTAGTTTATTTGGTGGCCTGGAGCAGCTGGGGTCCCGAAGAAGAGATGTGTTTGCTATGGTTGGATGGGAAATGCAGCTTCCAACTGGGTATGGCATCCCTAGACTCGCACATCCTTTTCATTGCAGTCTTGGTGGTTGAGTTGCTGGTGCTGCTGCTGGTGCTGGTGCTGGTGCTGGTGCTGGTGCTGGTGGTGGTGGCGGCGGTGGTGGTGGTGAGTGGGAACAACAGGGTAACAGCGGCAACAATAATCAGTTCTGCTGCAGGTGCCCGCCGCCAGGCCTACGTCCTGGTGTCGGTGCAGGACAGACGTCTTGCAGCCCTGGCCTGCCGAAATCTTTACACTTTACACTAAAGTTGTCAGAAGAGCACGTCTCTATTCGATACCCCTTCAAATCAGGTTTGTGATCCAAATGTTTTTGCGTTCTCTGTGGGGCTAAAATGCAGATAAAGCCCCGCTTTGACTTGGATCCCGTAGGATTCCTGAAGCTGTCTGGAACGCTCTGGGGGCTTACTGGGATTATTTAGGGGGCTATTTGCGACTGCTGGTACTTGCCGGATGTGCGCCAGGATTGTTTCAGTGTTAATGAAGCTGGCCAGCTGACGTCAGATATGGTGGAGATGGACGAGCGAGGTCCTCAGATAGTTCTAGTTCTTGTGTATGTAGTATAAAAAATGGTGATGTAGTAGTTTAGTGATATGGTAGAATAGTAATACAGTAATATAGGTAATATAGTAACAAAGTTTCTGCCTCATGCTGCAACGGTTGCATGTAAGGCCTTGGAGTTTAGCAAGAATTGTTGGGAGCTTATGAATCCTCCAGGCAGACCCTTGTACGCTCCATATAATTCCTGCATACATCTGGGGCCCCCTCATTTCAGAAACTCCTTGTTCAGCAAAGAGACCCCTGCGTTCAACAGTTGGTTTACATGGCAGTGAGGCCCTAGGTTTTTCAAATGTTAGCGGTTTAGCTTCCTGGGCCTGTAACTCAGGCCCTGGCGGCGAGCGAAGCCCAAGACGTGCGTGCAACGCCCAGAAGCATGCGCAAAGATACCCCGGCCTTGCGAGCTCCTGTACTAGGCATTGATAACAGAAGGGTCAATGTATACATTGCCCTAAACCCTATAATCCCTATGTAATCCTTATAAACCCTACATAATCCCTCTATAATCCCTATAATCCCTATATGTGTTGTTGTGGCTGTGGATTCAAAGCTGGCTGCACGCACTTAAGGTTCTTGCCCAGGCAGGGGACGTGCTTGATGAGCTCTCCTTTTAATTTAGCACTGCTTGGTAAGCCCTACATTAGTATGTCTTACTACTCCAATTCTTTCCGAAAAGGGTCTATGGCAGTACGTTGTCCAGCTTTACCCGCCAGTCCTTTCGTAGAAGCACTTATGATTCTACTAAAGCCCCAGGACCTGTATCTACTAGATACGTTGATAATCACCAGATCCCCCACTTTCATGATGCCAAATGGCCAAACACACCATACCAGGGATGCAGCTCTAATCAGGACCTCCTTCACCGCCTCTCCGTGGATCAGGCCCTGCAGCATGCTTCACTTGAGCTATAGACTAAACTCCTAAAGGGGAGTTATATGGGGGATTATATAGGGGACTATTACAGGGCTTATTAAGAGAGATACTCGGAGTGTAGACTATGGCTCACTTGCAACAGGAGTCTTTACCGGATTCTGAACACCTCAACGCGGCACAGGAATTTCATGGTCCTTCCACAGTGGCTACGGACCGTCATCATGAAGTGCTCATGACCCCCCTTACTAGACTCAGCAAGTGGCCTATATGACTATATTACTATACTATTATATTACTACATTACTACATCACTATTGTACTATATGACTACATCACTATTTCACTATCTTACTACATCGCTATATCACGAAAGACTCTACAGTCTGCAGGCCCCCCGCGGGTTCCAGCCACGCTGGCTCGGCAGATGGTTCAGCCTCCTGGAGGCCTTTGCATGTCCAAGTTACTAATGTAACAAAACCATAGTAGTAGTACTAGTATCAGTAACAGTACTCATAATAGTACTAATCGTAATCGTAGTAGTGGTAGTAGTAGTAGTAGTAGTAGTCGTAGTAGTAATCAGAATAGCGGTAGTAATATTCTTTTCAAACTAAGTGGCAAGCTGGGTGGGTCTCCTTTCTTGAGCAACCTTGCTCCACTACAGTAGCTTGTTTGGCCTTCCAGCTACCAACAGCTCGTACAGAGCCATGAATACTGTTTAGGGTTTAGGGTTTAGGGTTACTAGCCTCCTGCACCCGAGCTCCCCGAAGAGCAGGTGCGTTTTGCATCGCCTGCTTGAAGCCAGTACCTGCGCGGACTGTTGAAGCAGTTGCAAGTGACGTGTGGGAAGCCCATCTCACTTATTATTACTATTGTTGTTATTAGTATTAATATTGTTATTGTTAATATTAATATTACTATCATTGTTCTTATTATGAGTACTATTTTGACTTCTAACTTGCAAATTCTAGAACACTTAGTACTATGCCTGGTGCATCCTTGGGATCGACTCCTCACAGCTATATCCCGCACGTAGAATATCTGTATTTCTTTCTTCTTTGTGTGTTCTTTGGTCACTTTCGAAGGATCCCCAACATCATCAAAAGGCCCTACACCCGATCTTGAATTGCAACGGGGAGCGCAGGTCCTTGCGGACCCTGATCAGCAAGGTGCAGCTCTGAGCCCCGAAAAGGGGAACTAGAAGCAGCAAGGTATTTCTGCTAAGTTCATGACTCTACGCAGTATGCCTGGTACAGAGCTTTAGTAATTAGCATGATCGTCATCCATAACTCATGCTCAAGACACACACCTCACTACATGCCGACGCACGGTGATGATCACAGGCATGGTTCCCAGCAGTCAGAACGGTGGCCGCTTTCATGCAGACTGGCAGACATGAGCCACATTCGTGGCGCAGCACGCCTAATTTTAGTTCTCATGAGTGGGATGACTGGGCCCAACCAGGACAACCTCTGCGTTCTACGCCATCCAGGAGGCGAGAGTAGCTTCCTAACCCTGCAAGTTGCTGTACCCAAAGTACGGAACCAAGCCTGTTTAGAATCTGACTTCCGTACGCACGGCAGTGACTGTGCAATGTACCAGATGCAACAGAAGCCACGGCAGCGGATGTCGAACAGCTGCAAGATTGTATTTCTACGGACGGCATGACCACCACGGAGGGCGCGTTCATGAAATTTCACCAGCAGGAGGACAAGGATTACCAGGCATGTGCGTGCAACCCAACGTCGCGGCAGCTTGAGACTTCACCACGAGCCCGGACAAACTGGGCAACAACCGGTACAAGGTTTCCATTGAAGTGGCTGAACTTCTGAGGGTGCGATCGAGAAACGCTGCTTCTCCACAGGAGCTCTGCAGTCCCTCAAACATCGATCGCCCCCAACAGTCAAGTTTTGAAGTTGAGAAGGCAGCCAACTGCCGAAATGAAGCTGTTTACCCAAACGAGTTTGGCGTTCACTGCCTTGTTATGATGTTGGGAGACTGCCATGTCCCAACAGTCTCAGGTTGTTTTTTTCTCCGCCAAAAAGGTGAGGTGCACAAGCTGGAGGTGATGACTTGAACTCCACTTCGTTGCATATTGGGGTATTTTGGGATAGTGGAAAATAAAGTGGAAACTACTATGATGGGGCTGTATAGGAGTTATATAGGGGTTTGAGCTAAACCCTAAACCCCCATCTTCCTTCTTGAGCTACCATGGGCAGGTGTGCGCTGGGGCGGTATTTGTTGGAGGACTGCGAAGGGACATCAATCGTAATATAGGGGCGTAAACCTCTACCAATATTGTGGTTCCATATTCCTTTTGTAATTCTGGTCTATGGTACCTCAAATGGACCTCAAAACGTATTGGTAATTACTTAGGCCCCTGTAGTAGACGAGACACCGATCCAGCGCTAGCTTGAGAGGTCAGATTGTAGACGTTAGGATTGGCAAGTATTGAAAACCAAAATGGCCATTATTCTACATACATTTGGGGTTTAGGTAAACCCGATGCAACCCAAGCAGCTTGCGTCCCGGATTTGGACGAAGTACCGCTGCCAGCCCGGACAGGAGGCGTCAGCACCAGAGCCTGCCAGGGCTTTGTTAACGTCGCTAGCGCCAAGGGAGCTTTTGCCTCAGAGGCACTTGAGCTTTGAAAAACTGCATGGATATAGAAACCTCTGCATAGTCCTATATACCCCTCTATATATTCCCCAAATAAGTCCTATATAACCCTATAATTAGAATCTCCAGATTAAGGACCTGCCCATGAAACTTGTGTGGCTGAGGGTCCCCACTTCTGCGAGCGCCGAGGCTGAGGAAGCTGCCTGTGGGTTGCGGCTGTGCTGCTGAGATGCTTGGAGTCTCGGAGGCGAGGATTTTATAGTAGACTCTGACATATTATAGTATATTATAGTACATTGTAGTAAATTATAGTATATTACAATATATTCTAGTATATTATAGTATATTATAGTATATTATAGTATATTACTGGAGTTTCGGAGGCTAGAATTGACCATCAAGTTATGTAGGTAGGGAGATTATATTTGAGATCATGGAAAAGAAAATGCAAGCTACTAGAATGGGCTATATAGGGATTATAAGGTATATATTGGGGTTATATAGGGATAATGGAAAAGAAAATGGAGACTACTATATTCATAATGGGGTATATATTGGGTTTGAGCTAGATCCCTGTGGATGTAGAGATGCCATGAGCAGGATACATATCTGTGCTCGCGCTGCAGGTTGCGCACGACGCTCATTCTCGAGCTTTGCAGGACATACCGGGAAAAGATAATTTTTGCAACAGCATTCAACCTTCTTGGGGCACTGTTGCAACAGCATGTTTGCTTGTGCTTTAGCATGTTTGCAACTAGGTGGCTGCGCTGCGAGGTCATCAGGGCAGAAAAAAGTGGTTCAGCCGTGCGGTTGGAACAATACAGCCATCCTAGGAGTTCAACCGTATTGCTTTTGGCCTTCAGGAGCGTCACGACCCTGCTGCTGGCGCTTTCGGCTGCTGCGAAGTGGGACCGCAGACAGCTCAGCATGCACGAGCCATTACGCGGGAGACCTTTTTGGATGTCAGGGATACCACAGGGAGGAGAAGATGGGTAGAGCTCACTTTGAAAGACTCCCATGTGAGGACGCGGATTTCAGGATTTTGAGAGGTGCTTGTAGACATTACAGCACATGTTCTAGTGGTCAACCGCAGCAGACGGCCCTTTTGACTGGCAGTGATCTTGCTCGCTTCTGATGTTTCTGCTCTAATCCGGAAAGATCCAAATCAAGTCCTCCCGCCGGCTGACTTGAGCCCAGGAAGTTTCTGGCGTGCCTATCGGACAAGGCCAGGTTTTAGAAGAAGCAAAGTGGCTTTGTGTGCATCGGGCTGTAAGAAGCGAATCAGCAAGTAATGCAGGATCCACTACTTCCTTCAGTTACAAGCTTTGCCGACTGAAGTGACCAAAGCATGGAGCTGGCGCTACACCCATGCCGGGCACAGATCCGATATTTAATAAGACGTGCTGTGCATTACTTACTGGAAGTTAACAGGGAATAAAGGAAAAAACTATGAAATACAGGGATTACATTCCCATATTCCCTACGAACTCCCAGCAAGATCCTGTGACAGTGTCTTGCAGGCTTTCAAGTTGATGGGTGAAGCATCGCCTGCATTGGCGGAGCGGCCTACCTCTGAAATATCGGGGGCTTTTAGGGGCTGGCATGATATGTGTCCTAAACCCTAAACCCCTGGACCCTAAACCCCTAAACCCCTGAACTTTAAACCACAAAACCCTAAACAGTGACTTCAGCTGGTACAGTGGTTGGATGAGTGCCTATGTCTATGCCTGACGAAGAGATTCGCAGGCGTGCCAGCTCACCTTGTCAAGCTGCTGGATTACGTATAGGATTGCAGATGCGAAGAACTCATCACAAGGTGGAGAGGTGCTTCTGGAACAGTGCAACAATGAGAAGCATGCAGCAGGTTCAGAACCGATTCTCTAGCATAAACTCCGATCACGTGGGGCAGGGCACATCTTCTGCAGATCTGACCCTAAACCCTAAACCCTAACCCCTAAACCCTTTCTTGAGCTTCAAGATGGCTTTGTTAAAGCCGCTTGCTGCAGGAGATCTACCTCCGGAAAGCTGCAAACTTTGCGCCCACGGTTCCGAAAGCTGCAGGCATACAGCCGCAGGAAGCGTGTATAGTCCCCCTTAAGTAGATACCATGATAATAGGGGCTATATAGGGATTACATAGGGATATATTGAGATAATGGAAAATGAAATGGAAACTACTATTATAATCCCCCTTAAGTAGATAGAATAGAATATGGAGTATACGGAAATCATCTTATGATATACCCAAAGCCATATTCTACGTACTTAAGGGGGATGATAGCCTAAGCTTCCCTCTGACTGTTTCAAACCTTTGTCTCTCTAATCCATGGGTTGCTGTCTGTCAGTCTTTGCCCGTGCATCTACAATCAGAAGCTATGCGCCGCGTTGTTCAGGATGTGTCAGAGCAGTATAGTCCCCTTAAGTAGATAGAATATGGGGTATATGGGGACCTTATCATAATATACCCAAAGCCATATTCTATCTACTTAAGGGGGACTATAAACCCTAAACCCTAGACATTGTGCTTAAGATGAGATTGCAGGCGCTCTCGAGATGATAAGAATTTGTGTAAGATACACCACAGTACTCTTGTTTTTACTTGTGGCAGGCTTCCTGGCCTTCGCCAGGCGCGCATGTGATCAGAAAGCATAGAAGCAGCGCTGTGTGGCTGACAGAGACCTGGAGAGTTCGTGCTAACCGTGCAAAGAGGCCCTTTTTATTCCGCCAGTTTCCCCTTATGTTTCCAAAATGTAGTGGTTTGATCCCAACTTATGCAGCGCCGAATGCAGTGTCCCATGCCATTGTCATTTTCAGCTTGGCAGGGTGCAGGCTGGCATGAACCGAGAAGCCTGCAGCTCAGCTTGCTGGCGGCTGCTAGATTCTGAAGTCAGCTGCCAGCATCTGCAGATGGTGAGCTGTTGGTAACTTTGTGTAGGTTCCCTCCCACAGAGTCTTGCAAAAGTCGGAGGACCATACAGAGAGCGGTTTAGACGCAGCACGTTTTCATTCTTGAGGATGGCGTAACATTTGTTCGGAGGCCTTGGTGACCTTCCGGCGCACTGCCGAGCTGGAGGGTGCTTCACCAACAGGGACCACGCTTTGCCAGACACTCAAAAACATCCGGGCTCCCTGGGCAACTGAGCGTTGTTTATGTTTCACGCCGCATCTCGCCTAAGGCGGGGAAGCGACCGCCTTGGCAAGCCTGATTCTGAGTCATTTGATTCTCAACACGCCCTCTGGCACAGCACATGATCCATTAAGGATTTTGGAGGTTGATGGATGTGACGGCCAACAATTGTTTTAAATCTAGTTGCCTGATGCGCAGACATTGTAAGGCCTTGGGGACTTCAGTGCCGCTGCTGATGCTGTGAGACGCGCAGATGAGATGGAGCACCTGCCTGCTGTGCAAACTGCTACATGTCGAAGACGATGCTGCCAACTTGCGCCACGCAGAGCATCGCACGACTTTTCTCAGGACAGCAGGCAGAGATGCAGCGAGCATCACGCAGGCGCAAGAAAGATAGTATCAAACATAACTGCAGGCTCATAATATTAAACTAAGGTAGACATGGTAGACGGGTGACGCGTGAACGTAGACCGGCCCAGAAGGACAGGATGTAGTGTTTTTTGGGGTGCACGTGCTGAAGCCCACTGGACAGGCCTGCTCGCACAGAACATTCAGCACCACCAGCAGCTTTCGCGGGACTGGCTTAGCCATGACCTGAGGGACACAGCTTCATAGCATGGATTCCATGGCTTCTCATTGAGACGAATCCTAAAGGCTACCGCAAGCTGCAAGAAGCATGGGGGTCTGTCAACGCAGTGGATGAGTGGAGGCCTGCCGTCCAACTGCTTGACCCTGCCACCGCCGCGGCAATTAGTTTGCACACGCTGCACTTGACAGGCAGTTTCTTCAGCACCCGAACGTCAAAGGCTTTGCTGATGTCAATCTGCAGGTGCCTTGTTTCAAGCCGGCAGAATCTGCCTTGTTCTCGCACCATGTGGTCTACGTCTAGCGAGCGCTTGAGAGAGACTTATGATGCAAGAGCACAGTGCCCAAAAATGTAACCGCAATACACTATAGTATTTTCATGTAGTTTCCATTTTCTTTTCCATTATTCCAATATAACCCCAATACAACCCTAGTATTGACCCACACATTGCTGGTTCATGTGAAGGAGCGCGCCAGCGCTGCACACAGGGTTCTCTTCCTGGGCCGGCCGCAGCCAGCTCCCTGGGTGACCTGCATCATCAGAAGAGAGGCCAAAGGCAAAATAATATAGCAACAATAGTAGTAAGAATATAATGGTAATACTAGTAATGCTAGCAATCATTGTAATGATAGTAGTAATAATAGTTTCAGGTCAGCTCACCTGACCAACATCCTGCATATCCTGTGCATCTTGCGTGAGGCCATGCAACCTAATCACCAGGGCAGCTGTACCTCTTGATGACGCAGTGGCCAGGTCCATGATCTTCGCTGGCCAGCCGAGTTCTGGATTGAGGCGGAGAGGGTAGTTCTTGCTGGAATGCTTGTGGGACAGTACTTGTGGAAGCGTACCTTGATGTACATCACTCCTCTGCAATGCATTGGTTCACTTGAGCTGCAAAGGCATCGGACGTTTCAGTCCTGGAGCCCTCCATCTCCAAGCGGTTGGAAGGGCTTGGTGCTTCGCTGAAGATGGTGCCATGCCCGCAGGCGCGGGTCGGGGCATGTTCGGATTCTATGCTCTTGGCATACACGACAATGGTGTGGTGGTTGCGCTTAAACATTCTGACGACTGACTAGCTCAAGGAGCTTGAAAGCTTTCATTGAGTTGCAATGCTTCCCGCAAAGGATGCCCTTTCCCACTGTCCCCTGAACTCCTCAGAGGCATATGGTGGCGTGAATAGTTGCTTGATCGATCGAGAGAACCAGTTCTGAAAGGACTTACATGCAAGCGCTCATACTGGTGAGCGAATTGAGTTAGGGCTTTGCAGGCCAAGTCTCAGATAGATTCAGCCTTCTTCTCGGATCTTCTTCTGCAGGGTGAGTTCGCAGAAGACCACCCCTTCTGGAGGCGCGGTGAGTAGCAGACTGGCATAGGTCTGGAAAGCAGCTTGTATGCCAATGCACTTGGCCGATTAGAAGGCGGATTCGTTTTTGAAATCTAGGCAGAATAGAGCTTCTGCAAAAGCTTGATCTGCTGCAGTTTGCAAGGCACGCCTTTACTCACTATGCTATCTGCTAGCGAGGTGGCAAGCGCACTTTGCCACGAGCTATCAGCAGAATCCTGAGGCGGTGTCAAGGCCCAGCGATCCTGATTGTGACTCTCAATGCGTTGCCTGACAGGCTTTGAATAAAACATTTGTTCATTGCCGGGGAGTCAAGCTATTGGCAACATCAGGGCTGTCCTAAAATCTGTGCTTTCGTTGTATATACCGCTATAGACAAGATGACGGCAACATGCCCGAAAACCCACGCGCACAAGGTGCGCGCAAACGCGTACCAAGGCTTGGAGCAGGGACGAAAAGCATCTTGTCTATGTATATAGGGTTTAGGGTTTAGGGTGTGTATATAACTGTAAACCCTAAACCTGACTTCCATGCTCTTGTCCATTATCCCCTATATAGCTCCAATATACGAAGCTATGAAGCTAATGTAGTTTCCGTTTTCTTTTCCATTATCCAAATATAACCCCATATACCACGAAGACAAATTTGAATACAACCCTGGTCCGGCCAAGCTTCGCGCACGCTCATACCAACAGGGCATTTCTGGGATATGGAATATATTGGACAAGCCCCAAGTACGGCCACTAGGCGGCTTTAGGGACTCCTCCCAGGGATTTCGGGAAGAGCTCCAGGTATACGCGGCCTTTCGCTAAAGCCAGCTTTCGATGTCATTAACATCCCTAACATCCCGGAGCCTACCTGCGCTGAAGCCAAACATGCAGGCTGAAAGCCTACTCGCTGAAGCCTGTCATCCTTGCCCTGTCTGAATGTGTAGTCGCCTTAGCTGCCTGAGCTCCCTGTACTTCCTCTCACAGCATACAAAGACCTGTGGAAGCTGCCGATCTTGTGCGAATCTTGTTTGCCTTGCATTTCCATGGCCTCTCTCGCACCTGCCAAGTTTGAGGACCCATGCTTGTTCTTGGATGCCGACAACGCACCACTACGCCCACCACAGGCTCTCGTTAGACTGATGGGATTGCTTTTAGTAGTCCTGTTCTTATCCATGTATTGTTTTTGAAAATCATTTTCACAATGGTTACCGTTCGAATGGCTGTTGCTTTCTCACCGTTGTTATAGCGATCATTACGTACATTTTTGTTTTAAAGTATTCTTCTTGATGCTGTAAGTATGCCAGTCCGGTAATTTTTGTTGCCCTTTGTGTCAATACTTCTAATGTCTCCTAATGAATGCCCAGATGGTATTGCTAGTGCTACAGGTCTTGTTACAGGTATCATGATGAGTTTGATTCTTGCTACTATGCAGAATGTCGCTGTGACGAGTATAGGCGAGTTCACACAAGCATTCCAAACTTCAATTAAGACCACGCGGTTAGGGTTTAGGGTTTAGGGTTATGTTCCCCCAGTTTCCCTTTCATTTTCAATTGTTTTCCCAGTTATCTAAACACTAAACCATATACTATACCCCAATATAGTAACTTGAATTAACTTCCTTGACAGCATTCCAGTTTTTGAAGCCTACTGCTCTGGCAGGAGCTACTTGGGACTTTGGATGAGTATCCGGCCACTTGGCCTTGTTTTTGAGCTCAGTTAAGGGTGTAGGGTTCGTCAACCCAGGGTGGCTGGTACTCTTACCCCAGCGTTCTGTGTGAACTGCCTGTAGTCTTAAAGAACTGACAGGGCTCTTTGACAACAATTGCTGTGACAGTCAAAGGCCAAACACACCAAACATACTGTAACCCCAATATAACCCCAATATAACCCAATATAACCCCAATAAAACCCCAATAAACCCAAATATAACCCCAATAAAACCCCAATATACCCCCAATATAACCCTACCAGAACACTGCAGGCCTAGCAGACCCCATCAGCTCAGCTTCCGAGCCCTAAACCCTAAATCCTAAGCTTTAAATCCTAAACCCTAAACCCTAAATCCTAAACCTTAAATCCTAAACCCTAAACCTTAAATCCTAAACCCTAAACCCTAAATCCTAAACCTTAAATGCTAAACCCTAAATCCTA
>CAJNIZ010000302.1:18532-32407 GCA_905231905.1 Symbiodinium pilosum | reverse complement strand
ACGACGAGGGAGCAATGAACAAGGAAGTAATACACAAGCAATTGAAGGATGAAAACATAGAAAATCACCGAACAAGAAAAGCGAATGCGAAGTTTAGCGAACGAGCCATCCGGCCGTTCATGGATACGTTATACAGAAGGGTTGAAACAGACGAGAAAGAAGGCAAACAGAACATCGAATGGCTAGATTACATATTGCAAATATGATTAACATACAATAACCAGATGAAGCACTCGGCCACTGGGCTGTTGCGAAAAGACACTCGAAACCCTAACAAGGAATTGAAAGTGAGATTAGACTTGACAATGCAGGGAAAGAAGTATCCAGAGTTAGATGTCGGGGATGAGGTTAAAACAGTTAGGAAAGGAAAATTTACAATTGAAAATTTGAAAGCAAATTAGGTCAAAGCTATTATGAAGTTGAAGGTGATGATCGGTAGCATTTCCGGTTTGAACTGTTGAACGTGTGACAGCCCATTACACGTCATCTCAATTTACGCTGGGTGGCCTGATTCTTGCATCATGCTGGCAAGCATTATCCTTCGGTGTTGTTGCAAAAGTTTTGCCCATGCACTCCCTTGCTTTCGATCATAGCTTTCCCAAACCCCATAGGAAAACCCTAAACCCTAAACCTTTGGTCCTAATCTTCAAGGCCCTCCTCAATACCCCTTGTCCTTTCGGGTTTCCTTTCGGCCTTGGCAGCGGCATCGAAAGCCTCAATGGCCCGGTGCGCTGCAGCTTCGGAGGCTGGATGTAAGTCCGCCTTTCTTTTAACGGGTTTTGGTCTGCGGGAGGGTTCAGGGTGCTTAGGATTTAGGGGTTTTTTAGGGTTTAGGATTCAAGGTTTGAAGGTTTTGTTTCAAGGATTCCTGGGGTTGTAGACGTTTTCGGGGATTAGAGCTTATAGGGTTTTGGGGTTGTTCGGGGTTTAGGGTTCTGGGGGGTTTAAGGAGTTCAGGGCATGGCTCCTGGCTTAGATTTACGGTTGGAGGCCTTGGGTTCAGGGACAATTAGACCATTGGCAGTGATAAGGACGGCCCCAGCGCACTTGGTATCACTCGAGACTGCTACGCGACTCTCGGAGAACCATCTGTCATCTAAGTCTGCCATGGAGAAGCTGTATTCTACTTGCATAATGAAGGTTCTGGAGACTATGCGGGAAAAACTGGAAGTTTCTGAGTTCCTTGTCTAGAAGTACTTGGGGCTGAAATTCGGGGTTCCTCATTACAGTGTCCACGTTTCATAAAAGGATGCCCAAAAAGAGACCCGAAATGAAAACCATCCCCACCTAGCTCTAGGGAACTGGTGGCCCACTGTCATCAAACCGTTAATGCAAGACGTTCTCTTTCAGCCGTATGCCGCTCTGCTAGGTATGTGATTTGAAGCTTGAAGGCGCTGCGCTAGAAAGGTGCCTTGCAGGGGGTTGGGACTGTATCCGCCCCCAACATTACATGCTATGTATCAGACGCGGTAAGACAGCAAGACAATGCTGAACGAGGGGATGGGCTTTGCTCATAAGGACATTTCATTCCATACAACAAGGGGCACCCTGGGTATAAGGGCAGCTTTGAGTTATAAGCTTAGTTACAAGGGCCCTAAGCGGGTTACAAATGCTCTGAATTAGGCTATAAAACCTAAGGGGGGCCCTTGTTGTAGTTGTAGGAATTGGAAGAAAAGGCCTGCCGCTTTGGCAAAATCCCATGTGCTTCCAAGAAGCCTGAAGCTTTATCGCCCTGCTTCAAACGTTTATTCAGCACTCCTAAGCTTTAAGCCCTTAAAGCTTGAACCCATGTGCCCAAACCCTGATTGCTTAAAGCTTCAAGTCATGTTGAACGCTCAGGGCTCAGACAGCTTCTAGCTCTGTCGGAAAGTTCCAAAGATCTTTATGCAGCTCATCTTGGGCCCTACTTCTGAAGCCCTCAAAACCTCCAAAACCAAGACCGTCTGAATGCAAGCTGATACGCTGAAACTGCAGGATGTCAGACTATCTGGGACAGCCGTGGCAGAGAGAGTGCTGAAGTTAGGGAACCTCAGAGGACTTGAAGGACTGCCAGTCCCTACTCCCAGTACCCTAAAACTCGATCCGCAAAACCCTTTGTTCTCAAAGCTGTGGAGCCCTAAACACTATAAACCCTTTTTAAGGTGATGTGCAAACCCGGAACTGAAATCCCTAAACCCCCCAACCCTTCGCCCCCCAACCCCACTTAGTGATCCCTAAAGGCGCCCTTTGGCTAAAGTTGTTTTGGTGTTCTTGTTTAGGTGATGAACAGGACACCCAAAAGTAACGCTCAGTAAAGGAGACCTACTGGAATCCTTGACCTTATCCCTGATCCCAAGACCTAAACCCGAAACCCTAAATCCGTACAGTAAGCTCTAACTCCCTAAACCCAACACCCTCAAGCCCAAATCCTTAAACCCTAAGTCCTGAATCCCAAAAACCCTAAACCATAAACCCCAAATCCTTAAACCCTGAATCCTGAATCCTAAAACCCTAAACCCCAAATCCTTAATCCCTAAACCCGTAAACCCTCAACACATGCCTCAAGCCACAACACCCTGGACCGCAAGAGGCCACCTGGAGCATGGACTGCATCTCCCGGACGTCTCGGCTTATTCCCGCTCTTATCTCCTGACGCCGTGAAGTACTTCGAGGTTCATCGGACTTGGGGTTCCTAAAGTTTCCTTAGGCTTCCTTAGGGTTTTCTTACAATCCCTACTGGGATCCTAACTCAAGAGCATCATGTTCAGTGGGGTTGTCCTGCTTATAACCTACTTACTAAATCCCATGATCCTGTGAGTATGGCTGGGGGGTTTGGGTTTAGGCGCTGGGCTGACATGGTGGGGGCTCAGGAATTGTAAGCTTAGGGGTTCAGGGACTATCCTGCAACCTCAGGCTTCTTTAGGGTTCCTTTGGGTTTGGGCTGTAATGTTTCCTAGGTAGGATAAGGGAACTCCAAAAAAGTTGGAACATGGGTTAAGGATAGGGCCAGGATTCCCTGTAGTGTACCTTCTAGGACATGGGGATAAGCATGTTCCAACTTTCTGGGGTTTACTGTAGGGAAACCTGTAGAGCCCAGGCCTGCGTTCCTCAAATTTGCGACGCTTGACTTGGAGGACATGGAAGGTGTTTTCAGGAACCTAAACCCTAAATCCTTAAGCCTAAAACCCTAAGTCCCAGCACCCGCAAACCCTAAGCCTAAACCTGATTTTCTTTCGCTGCCATCTTCAGGATCTGACCTCAGGCAGTACGTCAACGTACTGAAAATAAAGAGACTCAGAGGGTCCTAGGGCAGTTGTGGTGAGGGCCTGAGTTCTGGAATTCGTGTTGAAGGTCGTAAGGTTGGGCCGTTCAGCATGCACGACGAGCGTTTATAGATAAAGGGCCAAGGAGTAAACACCCAGTCTAGACATCTAGTCTTAGTTATGCCAAGGTTGAAGACTTGAGGTTTAAGAGGTCCTACGGTTGATACTATGAATCCTGCATGACACTACTATACTAAACTACCATAATTCGCAGTGTTTAGGGTACTTAGGGCATGCAGGATTTATATCATCAACAGTAGCTGATAATTAAGAGTCATGGAACCCAAGTAGTTGAGGAGAATCGCTAGGCACGTAAACCCTGCACCGGGTCAAGAGCCAGAGCTCGCAACACCCTTCATCCTAAACCAAAGTTTACCTAGACCTCTAACTCGAAACTTTGCCTAAACCCTTCACTTGGAGCCTTTGCCCTCAATCTTTACCCAAATCCCGATGAATAGCTTAAACCCTGAAATCTTGATCCTAAACCTTTAACCCCAAACTTTACCAAAATCAGAACCTAAACCCGAAACCCCAAAACCCTGAACCCTCGACCCTTACAGGCTCCGACCATGGGATATGGCGCAAGACTGCGCCCAAAAAGAAAGGGTTGGTGGCTAGGGGTGTCTTCTTGGGCCTGAAAGTACACTCCAGGTCCCCTTGTCATGTTCATGATTTTGGGTACTCTTCAAGGGTGAAGGTACGCTAGAAATACTTTTGTGAACGGTTTCAAAAGATTTTTGATTTTCTTAAAGGGTTTAGGGCATGCGGTTTTAGAAGGACTTAGACCCTACTCCAGAGGAGGAAGGCATGCGGTACTGCTTTCGAAGTCAGCTGAGTACCCTATAGTTCTATGTTCTGTGTAGGGCTACTGTGCCTATATGATACAACACGACCGCCATAAGACTGTAGGTTTGCTGCCTGCTTCAATACTATATATGTATATATGTACTTCTAGAATACGAAAAATGCTGCAGCCATAGTAGGCTATATACTCTAGGTCCAGTGGAGCTGGCTCCTGAGTCTGTTGAAACAGACTTGCGGAGCTCGTCGTGCCGGTATCTTCCTTAGTTGGCTCTGGCACAGGGTGGTGGGTTGGGTCAATTGGGTGGTGGCTTCTGGAGTATAGGGATTTAGCTTACACGATTGGTGGCCGGGATTCATGGTCCATAATGCCGCGAGAAAGCAGAAGCTGCTGAAAAATTGGCTGGCTTGCAGCATCCGCCAATGCTGACAAACCCCTGGAACGCGTAGCAGCGCGAAGTCAAAATCAATTGATGCTGAGCCTCCAAGTAGAAAGCGAACAGGGCACGCCTGGGCTAGTGAGCAAATTCTGCACACCGCAAAGCACAATACTCAGCACGTCACGCAGCTTGCTTACCTGCCACTGGGCGACAATGTACTGACCCTGCTGTACATTCAATTCAAGCTGACTCTTTCTAGGGACCAAAGCTTTGCATCACTCTGCCCTGGCATCCACTCGAGTTTCTGGTGCCTCAAGCTCAACCTTCAACAAGCACGTGAAGTTAAGCGCGCCCGTGCTAACTAATGGGTTTGTGGGCTGTGGGAGATTTTGTTACTTTAATTTCACGCCACATTTCACATGGCGATTCACCTAAAAACTGGCACACGCAGGTAACGGATGTTTGAGGGTCGCGTGCAATTCCTCGGCCCAGACGCTCCTTCAACAGCAGGGCTGGGAACAGTCCAACACTGCAAAAGGCCCTAATGGCACACGACCCCCAAAATTACACTCTGATCCAGCATCCCCATAGGCCCCTAAACTCCCAAAGCCCACGAGCCCCTCACTGTGTAAACCTCGGGTGAAGGTCATGGGGGCCTCGGGTTCTATGCTACCGTACCTAAAGGCCGCAAGATCTGGATAAACCCTTGTCCACTCACGCTTCCTGACAGTAGTCGTGTACAAAGAGAGCATGTTTTTAAAGGTAATCTATTCCATATGGACCGGAGCGTAGAGTATATAGTACTGTATAAAGAGAAAGGGGCATAGCGTATACTGCACCATAATACTCTGCACAATCTACGACAGAATGTTAAGCCAACTTTGACCCAGGCACATGTCTTTCTGGAGGGTTGTAACGCTGTTCTCCAAGCTGGTGAGGATGGCAGAGTCCCCCTTCCTGGCTTTTGTAAGTTAAGTTTAGGGTTTAGGGTTTAGGCTTTAAGGTTTACCAAAGAACTGTCACTAGTCTGCAAAACTTTGAATGGCTAAATATGCTTCAGAATGTAACATGCGTACACGGCCCCGAAACACGAAGGCCCCAACGCCCCAAATTCACACTCCAAGCATCTCTGGTATGAGAACATCTACAAAACCATGTGGATAACTTGCTAGAAGAACCTTAATGCTAAGTCGTAAAACCCCTAGCCCCAACAAGACACCCCCAACAAGTGGATCCCAAACGCCCAAACTTTGCAGTTGGTTTCTTCACTGCATCGCGGATGCAATGGAGGTCACAAAACATCCGGGCAAGGCCATGCCTTGGAATAACTTTGTTTTAGGGTCCAGGGTTTGGAAGGTCTAGAACTTTAGGGCTTCGGATGTACGGCGTTTTTCCTTAGGTTTTTTTTAGGAAGCCGCCTTACTCCCGGGATCCTCTCAGAAATCTGGGCGGCTGTTCTCAGTTGAAAACCCTCCGGAGGAGGCAAGATGCCGGAGGCTACTGAGTTACTGCTTTGATGGACTACCCTGAGGTTCCAAGTACACCCTTGTTGGTGTACGCAAGCTTACCCCCAAAAAAACATTCTGGAAGGCCTGCAACAGGCATTTTACTATGTGCTAAATCCCTAAGTTCCCTAGGTCTGGGTGCTCTTTGACATAGCTCCTTGACCCATCTAACAAGATCTGCCGTCCGCCCATTTACTGGCTTGGGTAAAGTGTTGGCGCGTTTTCTGCTACTTGCTGAAAACTGTGGGCTTCTGTGCCAAAACATTTGCCAAAGCTAGAGCGGCTGGCAATGCCAGATTCCTTCTATGGTCCCACCGCAAAACTGTCCACTCACTTTAGGCTATCAAGAGGCGCAATGGACCCACTTTTACGCGCAATTGGATCTATCAAACTACTGGCAACACCTGAGTCCAGAAACCCCGAGCTCAAATTCGGACACGGAAGCAAGCTGCGGTTGCACGCTGTAAAATGTTGGTCTCATCAACTTGCTTAGGCAGGTAGCTGTTCTTCAACATGGAACGCTGTGCCACAACATATTTTTTGTCTTTAGCAGTTTTGATCATGAACCGTTTGCACCACCTTTTTGCACAGCTCAGATGCTGGAGAGTTCCACAATCCTCATCTCCGGCAATTTCACCTATGCGCCTTGGTAGGATTGTTCTGAAGCATCACGGCATTCAGGCTACGGGTCTAGCTAGGATGTTTTGTTTTGTCTGTCTTGTTGTAGGATTAAAGGTTTTGGGCGTGTGGGGGCTGGGGGTCGAGGGGAGTCAAAGAGTCCACGATGCTACATGAGCCTTGGCTTAAATGTCTGTTCCCGAAATGGGGGAAATTCAAATAGGGACCCGTAATGAAGTAGGAACCCAAATATAGGGACCCGTGCTGTAACGAATCTAAGGGACATCCCCGCATGCCAGAGGGGTGACGTTGGGCCTGGAATGTGTACCTCTCTGAGGCCTCTTAGAAGGAGTTTGTTCTACCTATATGAAGGGCCCATGTACCCCCCCAAAGCCTCTTAGAAGGAATTTGTTCTACCTATATGAAGGGCCCATAGACCCCTCCAAGGCCTCTTAGAAGGAGTGTGTTCTACCTATATGAAGGGCCCATATATCTCTCCAAGGCCTCTTAGAAGGAGTTTGTTCTACCTATATGAAGGGCCCATATATCTCTCTGAAGCTTCTTAGAAGGAATTTCTTCTACCTATATGAAGGGCCTATTACCTCTCCAAGGCCTCTTAGAAGGAGTTTCTTCTGGCATGGGCAAAAAGGGAGGCCACCGTCTCAAGCTTGAGCCGAAAGGGCACCGGACGCGGAGGCAGGCGTGCTTCCCAGGTGCTGCACTTGTACTTCACCTCTCCATGTCTCCCCCTCCCCGCCCTCCCTCCCGCACTCGCGCTCCTGTTCTCTTTTTTAATCGATGACGGTCGTTGGCTGCATGCAGATGACTGACCCGATGAATTCCATGCACGCGTGCATACACGGCGCCCTGCGGAGACTTGCCTCCCGAGTTGGCTACCAGATTCGACCCCCAATCCCTACACGATAATGCTTGTCGTCTGCCGCAGTCGCTCCTCTCACCGCTTGCAAAAAGAGATACGTGCGCGAATTGTATGGTACCTACGAAAATACAGCCGCGTTGAGGGAGAGGGAGCTGTTCCGTGGAAGTGCCTACTACCATCATGCACCGCCTGTCTGTACAAGGGGCACTTCGTCCCGCCGTTACAGGTCTCGAATTCGGAGCATGCGCGAGGGCACGGGGGCCCGCACTTGACCCGGCCCTTGGAATCGAACCATTTGGCCGAATTCTCCGCCGGCGTGACGCGGGCGAATTGGCGTGCAACCCAGTGCATGCGGTGGTAGGGAATGAATTCAGCGCCGCCCCCCTTGCTCCTGTATGAGCGATAATTTTTGAGGAGTTTGGTACGCTGCCTAATTAGGTCAGTCATCCGAGCCTCCATTTCCGGGAGGCATTGTCCCGGAAACAGAGGCTCGCGTGCATTTAATTTGCGCTTCACCTCCGCGATGATTTCCGTGCCCTGGCCAGACAGGTGCGCGGCTGGAATTTCAAAGTGGACTGCAAGAATTGCGCATGCAAACCCCAGGCGTTCTGCGCGGAGCCCCCCGCTCCCCCGCCTCCTCAATCCTCCTTCCGACTACGGTCAGGAGGGGCTCAAGCGCTTCGATCTTCTTCATCACTTAGTGTGGCCAAGCAGGGCACGCGCGCGCAAATGAGACTTCAAAAGAAAGTGATCCATGTTGCATGTAACAGGTTTTGACTACTGCTTCCGAGTCACAGTGCTGCTTCTCCGCGAGAGTCACCTCCTGACCGCCCTCGCCGCCGCTCGCCGCCTCCGCTGCCGCCCTCTCCTCATCGGTATCCCAAACGCCGGCACCTCTTTGGCCTTCCTCCTGCAAGTTGCAAGCTGGAAGAAGAATGGCTTCAGAGCACAGTTGCTTGAAAGGACAGAGTGCCCATCCCTGCCTCCGCCACCGGCGCCCTCAACAGGGAAGCACCGACCTGGCCTTCTTGCCGCGGCCCTGGCGGCAAATTCGCCGCTTGCGGAGGCTCTTGCGCACCTGAGCTGCGACGTCATGGTGATGCTCGACGTGGCATCGGTGCATACGCAACTATGCAAGCCGAGGAGCTCCACGCAGTGGCTTCCCTTTGCCCGGGCTGGTCTTGTTCTTGCCGGCTTTCTTTGCCGATTCCTGGTCATCAGCCGTGTGCGCAGAGAGAGGAAAGCTCTACGCGGAACGCTGCAAACATCCTGCCTGTGGCACAAGATGCAGCCGGCCATTCTTGTAGATCCAGGTCAGGCAATCCGGCTCTTTTTGTGCCTCGGGCGCGAAGGGACATGTTGGCCTGCTGCCATATTGCTGCCCTGCGCCAACCCCGCCTTGGCTTTGCGGTTGTTCTTCTTGGCCCTTTTTGCATCCTCCTCCACTGCGTCATCCTCCTCCTGCTCCATTTGGGCCTGGCAAGCGGACGTGTGAGGACAGGACGAAACAGCGAGCGCGAACGCGAGCAAATGATGCGGCCCCAGCTTCTCTCCCTCCCACCCGGCCTGCGCTGCCAATCGCTCTTTCACGCCAGCCCGGGCGTTTCTGCGCCCCTCCAAGAGAAACTCTTCTGACTCCTGCAAGCAGGAGCACACTGATCAAAGGTGCCTGCAAAGCCGACATACCGCGCCCGCTGTCGTGGATCTCGATGGACTTCTTGGCGAGGCGCAGCTTAAATTTATACCCCGGCGGGCGAATGGGCCGCGGGGGTTGGTTCACCCCCAGCCGCACCCACCAGGGCCCGTCCGCCGCCGTGTCCTGAATGAAGACAAGGCTACATGTGGGGGAAGCGCGCAAAGCGAGGCAGCTCCCGGCCTGGCCCTGGCTCGCCCCGCCTAGGGTGGCTTCCACCTCAGCCCAAGCCTCCTCCAGCCGTCGATCCTGCTCATGCGCACAGCGTGCCATCGAGAATCCCACTGCTGGCTTGCAACCCGCCTCCTCCCGTCACCCACCTCCACTTGTACCTGACAGGAAAAGAATCTTTACGAGCTGCCTCCCGCCCTGGCCCGAGTCGGCCTCGCCACCGGAGAAGGTACTACATGCCGGGCTATAAGCACATGGGCTTTCTTTGGCAAACCTGAACTCGATGTACCCTAAAGGCCCTAAACCCTAAACCACCCTGCATCTTCAAACCTTTGGGGGAGGGGCATGTTCAAAATTGTGATCCTTTTGGGGTCTCTATTTCAACAAAACCCTGAAAACTAAGAGCACCTAGGTTCCCCTGAAAAAAAAATGATTCCCTTTGCAGGCACCCCCAGAAGTAGGAGTATGTTAGGATGGGGAATCTAGGGTTTTGCGTTTAGGGTGTAGACGTTTAAGGGTTTAGGGGTTTGAGGGTTAAAGGGTTTGGAGTTACGGGTTTAAGGGTTTAGGGGACCCAAAAAAAAGTCATAGAAGCCTGTATTGATGTATGACTCCTGGGCAGGAACTCCAGCCAAAACACGATTCTGCTGTGGACTGCATGGCGTTGTTGAAGGTTCCCAGGATCTGGAAGATCTGGTCGCAGCAGGTGCTGCGCTCAGGCTCCCAGAACCAAACAAGGTGTTGGGCACGCAAGCTACTCTAATTACTAAGAGATCATAGGTGCATATGGGAATTGTTGTAAAGCTCCTTGCAAAGAAGGGACCAAAAAATCAACACACTTGCTTAAAAGGGATCAAAACCAAACAGGGAACCCACAGCGTGGCCATTTTGGGGACAGGTATTTTGAACAACTGCACATTTGGACTTCTTTTTTGGGGTACCATCTAATAAGGAGTATGGAAAAGGGATTTTAAAAGGCCCCCATCTGGTGTTGAGGGTTGTATTTTGAAAAACTACGATATAGTAAACAACTTACCTCACTTTCGTGGCTCTCAACTGGGTCCCTCAGGAGATCCCTACTAAGGGACGTGGGGGTGGGTCTAACTGGTTCTTTTTTTGTGGAGGGAGGCCTATTGGTAGTATATCATATCAAAATTTGCCTCCTTAAGAAGGAACCCAGAAGGGGACCCTAATTGAGATTTTGCACCTACGCGGTGAGATATTCTACCCTACTGGTGTCATCACGGATTGCTGGCTTGCAGCTCAGGCTTGAGGGGCCAAGGGAGGTAAGCTTTCTGAACTGAACTATACTTTGGCGAAAGGCCTAACTTGGTGAATCGACAAGGGCTTTCGAAATGGGGGTCCTTGTTCAGGGTAATGAGGTCTGGCTTATATCGGGCTTCAGTTTGAGGCTGTAGATTCCAAGGTTAAGCGTCAAGGCATGGGAATAGGGAGCTGGACGTCTGAGGTTCTTCTTTCATCTTTTGTGCACGCCACGGATTGCATGTGCAAGCCTCTGATACGTACATGTGCGGTTCTCTGTCCTAAAGGATCCCTAAAGGTGCCCCAGTGATGTAGAAACAACTTCGGCCAAATACAGTTCCTATATGAGCTATAGTCTAAACTCCTTATATCCCCCTTGATAGCCCTATACTAGGAGCCCTATATAATCTCTATATACACCTTTAAGACTTTAGACTATAGCTCATATGCTTTCTGTGGGCCCCGAGGGCCAAAGATATAGTATGCAGCTGCAGGGACATTCAGGGTATGAGGAAGACATCTGTAAAATCTCAGACAAGGAAACCCTAGTCTGACTTTAGGGGCTGCCCTCAACCTACTCACAGGCTTTTGAGCTGGTAACGGAGCAGAACTGCCAAGACTCCCCCATAAAACCCAAATCCGAATCCCGAAGCAAAAAAGAACACCAGCCCTGCCCTAAGCCCTAAACCTCTGGTCGCCTGCACAGCGGCCGCGAGAACTTTTCCCGGCTTAAGATTGACTCCAATGCCAAATGGGGCAGCGCTGATGTCCGGGATGGCCTACGGCAACCCGCTTTCGGGCTTCAACAAACATCCCGTTGGCTTTGGGCGGGGGTTGCCTTAGCATTCTTCTGCTTGAAGCCTTTTGGGAACGACTCGGTTTCACGGCCTTTGGGTGCAGATCGAAGTCTGTTAGTCAAACGGAACATTTGTCGGTTGAGAGCAGCCTACCTAGGCAGCAGTGCACATGCAGGGAGCCTCGGAATTCCAACTGTACGATTCCACAGACGTTGCGGCTTGTTGAAATCCCTACACAAGCCTATTCTTGTAGAACTATTAACGACAAGATAGTACTAATCGCAGTTGCGACGCTGAGTCGCGGACAATCGGCTTGGATATAGGGTGCAAAGTTTAGGGTCTGGAAGGTGTTCTCGTACAGAATCTTGTTTCGCTATAGAGTACACGAGGTAGTCCCCAACTAGTGTCGAGCTTCCTCATTGCTGAAATTGAGCTCCCGAAGCCGAACGTTCCACTCAATACCAGGCAGCGGTTACAGTATATGGGTTCTCGTGTGCTCCTGATACGATCAAACCAAAATGTCGGCTCCTCAGGAATCCTAAAACACCAAACCTTAAACCCGAGATCCGAAACCCGAAAAATCCGAAACCTTCAGCTAGGTGCTCCTCCGTGCCCTTACCCCTCCGCCGACCTACCATGTACAGGTAGGGCACTAGAGCCCCTAAGCTTCCAAGTATTTAGGGCCTCGAAGGCCGGAACGGTCTCCCCCAACAGGTCGAGGTAATTTTGGGTCCTGCCAGAGGGCTTGTTGGGTTTGAATAGGGTTGTGGAGGTATAGGGGTCATCTGATAAGGCCTTACTATAACTGTAACCAAACTTTAAATAACTGTCAATGGATGTGGGCAGTACCCAAGTTCTAGTGTTCCAGGGTGGAGGGGTTAGGGTGAAGGTTTCACGGGTGCATGTGTGCTCACAAAAGCCCAGCGGCCCAGCCTGGTTAGGCCCTAAGCAGTTGGCCTTTAGAGCACTTTGCAAAATATGAGGAATTTAGGGTCCCTATAAAACCTATAAGGGAAGATGTTTAAATATCCCAAAGGCGTTTTTGGGGAAGAAGTAATTATGCCAGTTCTCTCTAACCCCAAAAAGAAATCCAAACCCAAAAAGGAACTACATTGGGAGGGTCCAGGTAAGCCTGGCGATTACCCAGTGAAGCAGGCAAGACCTTGAACTGCTCTGACTGGGGAATGGAAAACTGGGTCGCAGCAACTACTGTAAGAGATTGTATAGGGAGTACGACTCTAGAAATCTATTCCGAAATCTATTCCCCCACCCCCTGCTAAGAACCAGTAAGGAAATACACGGACGACGCAAGCCTGACATTTCTCAGTCGTGAGGCAATCCAAAAAAAGCGCCACCCAGGCAAGAAAAGAAAACGTACAAGAAAGCAGGAGAACCTCTAACTGTAACTTATCCCCTTGAAAAACAAGCCTTAAACCTAACCTCAGCCACACCCCCTCCATTCCCTAAAGACAAGCACACATGTACAGATATGTGCGCGTGACCCAAGTTTCCTGGCCTCTCGTGGCCCTGTGCCCAACTCGACATAACCATGGCCCTCTCACCATCGCGGTCGTCGCACTCCTCTGGCTCTCTCGAATTTCCCAAGTTCCCCAAGACCCTTCAGAGGATTGTAGATCCCTTGAGGATTCCTGTGCAACTAACCCAGTCACCCCCCACTCCCCTGCACCCTCGTAGGAAGGGCTACTAGGAGCAGAAGGGGGGTTGCGGTTTTCCGGATTTTTTCCCTGACTTGTGGAGGGCTCCCAGAGCCGCTACAGAAGATTGTCAAGGTTTGCAGTGTCTTTGCAAGCTCACCCGACAGTGAAACTCGCAACAGTGACCTTCCCAGTTACAAAATCCAAGAAACCATCTACCCGTCTTTATCCCAGGGGCTCAAGCAACCAGAATTCTGCCCGCCCACCAACTTGCAGTCCCACTGCCAACCCTCCCAACAGTTGTTGAGTGCAGTCCAGAGCAGTCCAGGAACATCAAGAAATCCCAAGAAATCCAAAGAAATCTAAAGAAATCCAAAGAAAAGCACAAGAAACCCTAAGGAACCGTTCAAAGTCTGTGTGATCAAGAAGAGCTTAAGGTGTCCGCGGAGAAGACCAAAGATATCCAAAGCGCCTAAATGGCTGTGGTAGAATCCCCTGCTATGCTAGACCCGTGGATCTGGATACAAGCAGATCCTTCAGCTCTTAATGTTTAAGATTCGACATCGCAGACTGACAGGTAAGCCTGAAACCTGCAACCCTAAACCTAAACCCCAAGGAGGAAGCATACCTCCACAAAAAAGGAACCCACATACCTCATCAACCCTGAGCCCAAGAAACCCAAGCCCTAACATAATATTACTGCTGCTACTTCTACCTTCTACCTTCAGCTTACTACTACTACTACTACTATTACTACTACTACTACTACTACTACTACTACTACGCAACGCGCTCGTGTGTTTACGCGGG
>CAJNIZ010000302.1:0-18432 GCA_905231905.1 Symbiodinium pilosum | reverse complement strand
TTACTTCGAATGAGTCTTGACAGGGTCAGAAGTGTTGTAAATAGCAGTGAAAAAGGCCCTTCGACGTCTTCTAGTTTGACATCCATGTTGCTGAAGTTTGCTTCTTCTCCGGTACATTCCTAAAACCTTCGTCTCCAGCCCCGAAGAAAACGAGCCGTCAAGCCGAAATTGCGCGTAAACAAGCGGGCGCGTCCCCTACTACTACTACTACTACTACTACTACTACTACTACTAGGTGGAGTTTTCAGAGGTGTGGCTCACCCCTTTTTTGCATAGGTATGGCTCATCTATTTTTGGGGGGGCACGATCATCCTTGTGACTGTTGACACTTTTGGCACGCCAAAAAGACTTGAGAGCCCAACAACGATGACAGTTCGAAGATGGCGACCGCGACCCGCCTGATCCTTGTGACTGTTGGCACTTTTGAGATGCCCAAAAGATATGGGTGCTGGCGCTTTCTTGTCCTAACGCCCACGCTAGCCCCTGCTTTACTCACAAATGTAGCCAAAAACACGGCCAAATGCCATCAATCACCCAAGCTCGCAATGGTCACGAAGCACACCTGGATTTGTTGAGCGGGCGCAACCCCCCCAAATTTGAAAAGCATGGACAAAGATTAGAACACGCTAGTCTCTTGCAACTGTCGGTGGGCTGTTTTTGCATCGTGCTGGTACTACGAAATAGCGAGGGGGGTTTGGGCCGGGCGCAGCAGAACATGGACGAAGGTCAGAACACATTAGCTTTTTGCAGCCCTTGATAGGTTGTTTTTTTGAATCGTGCTTGCATTACGAAATAGCGATTGCGTTGCAGCCCCCCTCCCCCACTTGCAAAACATGGACGAAGATCAACACACTTGTAGCTTCTTGCACCCTTCTGATAGATTCGTATTGCAATGTGCTTGCATTACGAGATAGCTGTTATTTGCACTATGCTTACTCTTCCAAGGGGCGCAAACATTGGAATTTGAACATTCGTTCGTAGCTTTCCAAGAGCTCTCAATGCTGTAATTTAGCGACATTCGTAACCTTTCTTGTTCCGCAAACATGCGTAACGTTTCAAGAGCAGCGCACATTGTAATTTGCAGTTTGCCTGGCTTTTCAGCAGCTCAGAATGCTGTCATGGACAGTATTCGTAGCATTTCAAAAACCACAAATGTTGTTGTTTGCATCCTTTTCATAAGCTCCAAATGCTGCTGCTTTTTGTTGTATGCGTAACCTTCCAAGAGTCGCAACCAAAGACCCGAGGACCAAGAGACCCGGGACCAGGGGACCAGAGGACCAGGGGACCAGCGGATCAGGAGATCAGAGGATTGGGGGAGCAGAGGACCAGCGGACCAGGGCCTATGAGCCGCACCTAAAGAAGCCAGACCTGACTGAGCCACACCTGTGAAAAAACAACCTTTGGCCCCTACTACCACTACTGCTGCTACTACTATTAACCTACCTACCTACTTACTTACCTACTTACCTACTTACCCACCTACCCAGCTACCTGCCTACCTACCTACCTACCTGCCTGCCTGCCTGCCTACCTACCTGCCTACCTACTACTACTACTACTACTACTATTACTACTACTACTACTACTACTACTAATATTTCTCCTACCTCTACCTACTCCAGTAGTACTAATAGTACTAGATCTCCTTGACGTTCTTGTAAGTGAGGCCCGACTCGCCAGGCTCCTGGGATCATTGTCCAAGCCCCCAAACCCTGAACATCCTGGACCGGCAACGACCATGTATTACTTTCGAGCTTCTGGGCCCCAAAGCCTTGAATCGTAGGGCTTAGGGTCCTGAGTCCCATATGTTGGGTACTTGGCTGTTCAGGGAAAAGTGAAGAGGCTGCTGCTTTTCCCATATGGTCGCTTGACGTGACCCTCAACAGCGAAGTGCATAGAGAAGGAAGTGCTAGCCAGATGAAGGGAGCAGGAGGCCTGCGATGTACTCTGCTGGGCTGTTTCTCATACGTGCTCCAACCAGGGTTCAGGGTTTAAGGGAACATCTGGGTAGTTCACCCTTAGATTCAGGCGGCCACTCCAAAAAACAAATCCGGGCCCTCAATAAGGTAGAAACGAACTTCCACACTGGTTGGGTTCCTGGCGTAAGGCTCTTCCTTAAAGGCTCAAAGGGTTTTGGGGGGAGGCTTAGGGCATCAGGGTTTAGGGAGGCTAAGGGAGGTTTAGGGCTTGAGAATTTTAGGTTTTTAGTGTTTAGGGTTTCCGACACCCGCATCGGAGAAACCAGGCGAGGGTTTAGGGTTAACCCCAACCAATGTGGAGGTTGAGGGCTTAGGAGGCTCAGGGTTGGTAGAACCAAGCCCCCGTTGCCAAGAGTAATAACAGGAGTTCTACAGTACTGCAGCCGTGGGTGTTTTAGTAAAATTGGATCCTAAAAAGCCATAGCCGAAGATCCCAGGCCCCCGAGCCAAACAACAAACACAACTTGCAACCCGATCAGCCCCTAGTCGAAACACCCAAAACCGGAAAGCTAAACAACGAGAATAGAAGCAGCACAACGTCAGAAGAGGCTTGCAGTAAACTCCACAAAGTTGGAACATGGGTTTAGGATGATTATGGCTGGGATTCCCTTTGGTATAGCTTTTAGGGTATGGGGACAAGGATGTTCCAACTCTTGGGAGTTTACGGTATATCGGCTGTTCAAGTACCTGGCCCCAAACCCTATATACCCTATGGAGTGCCAGTCTGAACTCTCTGTATGTCATGGCTCGTTTGTCTCACCCAGGTTCCAGGCATACCAGGCCAGGCCTTCCCCCTCCTGCGCAGGGTCGGTGTTTAGAGATCCCACAGGGCCGGGTTAAGAGTGTGGGTCATGTTTAGAGACCCCAAAACCAACACCCGAATAGAGTTTAGAGCTTAAAAAGGGTTTGGGGTGCGACTTGAAGACTAGGATGATGTAGAACTCGAATTGACGTGGCGAGTTCGGTGGAGAGGATGTAGGGCATATGCGATCATCTCCCTGAAATGCTGACTAGCTATAGAGCTGTGCGCGGTGATCCCTCACTTCCTCTCAAAGTGATAAGCCACGAACCGCAGAGTCTTTAAGTAAACCGAAATCTCTACTATTCTGTCAAGATAATCGACAACATCTTGAGGCTGGAGCCACGCTCCAAAGCGGCAACCAAAAAAACCTTACAACAGTTACGTGCGGTAACCTGTTAACCCGTCTGGGCCTGTCCTCAGAAACGTCCGATTCAGCCGGAATGAACTGAGACACCGATGGGGGCTGGAGCACCTTTCCTCAAGGGTATCTTGCGGCTTTCGGGTCGGGCTTATGAGGGATGTGGGCCTTGGCCTAAACTACTGTTTCAAAAATGGCGGAAATTCATGTAGGGATCCATTCTGCAATGGGACTCCTACTATAATGGATTCGAGGAAATCCTTATGTCGGGTTGAGCTTTGAGGTTTAGGGTTTCAGACTTAGGGTTTAGGGCAGGGCTTGGGTTTGGCTGTTCGGTGGCCAGCAGGAATCTGGAATCAATACTGATGGCAATGTAAGCCCAGTGCCCAGGAAGCGGGCCGTTCAGGATTGAGGGTGCATACACCCTAAACATCCAAGTGCCCAGAATAGAAGACCTTGGGACCCTAGAACCCCAAGGTTCTCAGGCCCAGGAACCCTGTATTTTAGGGTTTTTCACGGTTTAGAATCTTTAGGGACATTAACTCCCAAATACGTCGTTGCATGAGAAAGACTCGTCGACCTTCGTGTAGGTAGGACTGGTGCAGTTACAGGCCATGGCTCCTAAATCGACTCGAATATCCTGGATGCAACAAGCCTACGGCATCTCTGGATTCCATTGAGATCTGACATGCCGCGAGGTCCTCAACATCGCAGGAGCTACTACTCTGAATGTTTAGAAGCTTTCTTAACCATACGAACGGTTGGGAGGCTCTTGATGTCAAGTCTCCATTGTCGTCGCCCGCTCCTGGCAGTCCGGTCTTCTGCTTCTTGACCTTCACGACTGGTTGCGGAGGTTGAGGTGGCGTAAAAAATATCTCAATCCAGGTAAGTTAGGTACTGCCCACTCCCACGAACAGTCCTTAATAATCAGGGATAGTACTATAAGGCCATACTCTAATTGAAACAAAGGGTCTATCTAACTGTTAGTGTAAGGAGGAGCTAGAACCAACCTTCCAACTAGCACCTCAATCCCAACAGCCATCCTAAACTCTGTAGATGGATTAGGGTTCCTTGGGGTTCCTTGGGCACGTTCAATTGGTGATGCAGGACGCTCCGAGTGAATGCGAGACGCCTGCCATGCATTTAGCACCGACACGGAAAGAGCAAACTAAACAAACCTATCCCAGAGATCGCGAAGAAGGTTTTTTTGGGGCTCCTTAGGGCTGTGGTTCAAAATACCTGTCCCCAAGATTGCCATTAAATATAGGTTCCCTGTTTGGTTGGGATCCCGGTTATAAAGAAGTATATTCCCTTTCTGGTCGCTTCTTTAAAAGGACGCTGTGGAGGGCCGGACGACCACTTCAGCACATGGGCCATTGCTCCTGTCCTTGTCCTTTTGGAAGCATTCTGACTGCTTTGACTACTCATGCGCCCAAGCTGGCCATTTCAGGGTAGACCCCAAACATGCCCTGAATAGTAAATGGTTTTTGGACTCGAGGAACCATGCCTTGGGTGTGCTGTAGACGTAGGCGCAGGGGTTCTCCGGGTTCGAAGCAAAGAGATCGCCAGCTATTGTGTTCCTTGGGACCGCAAGCGGGCCAAATGGTAGAATATCTTAGTCCTAATGACAAAGCCCGTTTGTACAGCCATCTGTTCAAAGGAAGAACACTATAACAGTCCTGTCGTAGCCGAGGTGTCACACCCCTTTTTTTAGGGGAAATAAGGTCATCAAATAGGGAACCCTAAAGGGGTAGTTCTCTAAAGGGTACTGTGGGGATTCCTAATGAACCGGATATATGACCCAGTCAAAGTACCTTTAGGTTAATGACCCCTTTGAAAGGAACCCCATAGAGGAACCCTTACAGGAATCCTGTAAAGAAAATTCAAAAAAGGAGACCCCTAAAAAAATCTATAAAAGACCCTTGACGGACTACCCCTTCAGTGGCCCCTGAATCAAATAGGGTCCGGCGTTGCGGTACTTTCTGTCTGTATCGACACTTAGGGCCGGCCAGTGAACAAAAACAAACAAGAGTCCATGAAACCTACGTATCGCATATAACTTTTACCCCCAAAACCCCAACAAAGCCCCTAAATCCGAGTCGTCGGCTCTATTCTCGGAAGCTACCAAGGTGAACTTTTTCAGGGTTTGCGGGCGTTCTTTAAAGCTCGATAGGAGCCTGAATAATCATAAGGACCAAATGAACCCTAAAAGAGTTTAAGGGTCATTTGGGATATCGGGATTAGAGTAATGGGGACCATATGTGGTCCATATTTCAAGGTCCTTCAGGATCAGGCCAGGGCAAGGAAGAAATCTACAGAAGACCTGACATGAGCATGATACATGGGGGCGTTGTTCTAAATTATGGTCCCTTTTTGGGTCCCTATTAGAATATACTCTTTGTTATAAAGGATATCCCAAAATAGGGCCGACAATCTAGAACAACCCCCACAAATGTCTGACTTAAGGGAGCAATCATGCCCATTCTTGCTGCTCCCGTGGCAGATTACTTCCTTGCTCCTTTGTCGGTGCTGTTTACAGAGTTTAGGGATCAAGCTTGTTTTTTTAGTTGTAGATGTTGGGTTTTGTTCAAAGGTCCAGAGTTGGTGGGCTTGGGGATTGGGATCAGCTTGTAGATGTTATGGAGACGGTAAGTATTAGTGTCGGATCAGGGTTTGAAGCTCATAGGTCTTCAGCTCTGCAACAAATTCAGGATTTTCAGTAGGCTGTCTGACCTGCGCTCTGTCTTTTCAACTTTAGACCCCAAACCCTCCATCCTACACAATCAAGCTCTCCAGCCTTTTTGCAGTACCCGACACAGTTTAACCCAGAACCTCCAAACCCTTCACCTCGAACCGACTATACCCTCAACCTCACATCGCATGAGGTACCCTATAACCCCTATACCGCTGGAAAAGAACCCGTACAGCGTCCCAAACCCAAAGCACCCTTCAAAAGCTCAAGGGTCTGAAGCCCCTTCCAAACCCCCAACAAAACAAAAACACACCAAGCGTAGGTACTTTCTAGATACCCAAATAGTTGTCTTTAAGCAAAGGTGAAGGATTCCGCGAAGGATCCTATTTGAAGAACCGTTGTTTTTGGGGCAATCCAGGTCCGGGTTAGAGCACGAAGCTTAAAAGCTCTAGACTCTAGACTCTAGCCGCACTTGTCATTACGAGCCTGTAAAGCTGACCACAAAATCCTTCCTGAGTACCACTAAAACATTTATCCTAAAGACCACTTTTAGAACCCGATGAACGCCTCTCAAGAAAGGAACCCTCCTAAGAACCACCACCCCTGAAAACACCCAAACCCCGTTAGAAAACACTAAACACCCCTAAAATTCCATTTAAAGAACCGTCCCACAAAACCAAAACCCTACGCTGATTCAGGAGAGCGATGTGGTCGAGCTTGCTCCTTTCCCGAAGCCTTTTGGCCTAAGGCCCCGGCGCAGGGATAACAAGCTTTAAGACTAGCAAAGGCTTTCTTGAGATTTCTTGGATCTTTTGTCGTTGCGCGGGCCTCAGTGACCCAAAAGGGAACTCTTTAGTTCGTGCTGCTTTGTGGGTTATGAGCCCAAACTTACGTGGGCCACTTGCGTAGCCATGGAAACCTTGTCTCATAGACGGCGCTCGAGCTCTGCACCGCCGGCAAGTGAGGCTATGGAAGCCACGAGAGGTAGTGGAGAAGGTGCTGCTCTTGATGTAGCAGATGAGTTTAGTGACAGCGAAATGGACCCTCCGTACGATTTCCCTGGGATTCGTCCTGAAGGTGGAGGTCTGGTGGGACCTGCTCTATTGGAGGCCGATAGAGGACACCTGCAAACTATGGCGGGCGGAAGCTCGCATCCAGCTGCTGTTGGAGATAGTAATCTGCAGGGTTCTCAGCGCCCTAAAGAAGACTTGGAACGACAGAGTTGTGGAGGGTCGGCGAAAGCTGTTTCAACTGCCAAGGCTCTCCCGAATCCTTTCTGGAGTGATAGAGCGATGGCAGAGTTTGAGCTACAGAGGAAGCGACCAGCCACTCTACCAAAAGAAGCAGACGATATGGAGCTTCATCCTCCATATCAAGACCTGTCTCAGCTGGAGCGTGGGGACACTCGTGAGCATGTCGAAGTCCGAAGCTATGCCTTGCAAGTCACGGCTACTCCATCACCTAAGGCAAAGGAGCCGAGTGGAGGCGCTGTGACGGCGCAGCAGTATGTGATTCACTCCGATGAGGAGAGACTGGATGCTATGGGAGGTCCTGGCTTTGGCGCGGCTGCTGGCTTGACAAGACCAGCCTCTGCGGCATCGAGAGACTCAGTCACGCACGAGGTTCTAGCACATATGCTGGAAAAGATGGAGAGGCTGGAAGCGGCTCTGGCGGAACAAAAGTCTGGCTCTGGCTCCATGAAGTCTTTGGAGGATGGTAGACGCTTGGAAGGGTTTCAAGCACCTGCTGTACAGGAACGGGCTCCCTTTCCGGTGCCGCTTGTACAGGACATAGTCAGCGCCCCCTCTCAGACAGTACGTGAGGTTATGGTTAGGGTTGGTGGTATTCCCCAAAGGATGATTATAGACCCTGAAGGGAATTTAAGTTGGCCGTTTGATCCTCCTGGACTTCCAAGCGGTTTTCAAGCCCAGCCTGCCTTGCCACCGCCTGTGCTGCCAGGGGTCTCAAGTTTTCCTTCTCAGGTGCGTCCGGCTTTACCCTACCAGGAGCAGTCAAGTGCGTTGGACTTGCATTCTCAAGCACAGCCCGTAATGCCTTCAGCAGCTCAGCAGGCCGTATCTTCTAAGGCCCAGCCAGGTGCGTTGGATTTGCGTTCTCAAGCACAGCCTGTAACACCTTCCGTAGATCAGCAAGCCTTGTCGTCTAAGGTACAGTCAGGTGTGGTGGAATTGCGCTCTCAGGCACAGCCAATCTTGTCTTCCCATGTACACCCACGACCGCCACAAGGACCGGTTGTTGTAGCTGAGGATTATGCCTTTACGGGTGGCTTGCCGCAAACTAGTTGGGCGTCATCTCAAGGTAGCGTTCCAGCGGTAGGACAAGCAGCTAATCTGATATCAGCATTCCAAACCCCATGCTCCTCGGCTCCTCCAGTGGGTGTCATTCAGGACTCTGACCGCTTAGCGTTTGGATCGGAGTTGCCGCAACCTCCCAGCTTCCCTGCAGGTGGATTTTGTTGGATTTCAGGACCAAACTGCGGTAGAGGCCTTGCGCTCCAGCATGGTTGAGCTTCCTATGGCCCAAGGTGGTGTTGGTTCTTGCATTCCTGTTGAGCAGTACGGTGTGTCGGGCGCAGCTAACTGCAGTGCTAGCCGGTTTGAGCCCATGGGAGCTCCGGGGTTAGCTTCTTGGACTTTTCCTCATACTGGACTTGCTTCAACGCCTGCTGTTCCCCCTCCTCCTCCAGGAATGCCAGCTGGGTCTACTTTGACAGTAGGGCCGCTTACTCCAAGAATGAGGCAACCGCCTCCTCAGCCCCCGGCTAATTGCACTCCTAACGGGACCCCGGTGCCACCAATGCCTCCGCCCCTCGACCCACAGTTCGTAACAACGATGCCCTAAGGTACTCTCCTCAGTGGCAGCGCTGGCATGACTTGCCCCAGCTGGCGAACTTGCGCACGGACGAAGCGCCTATCCAGGTGGGGGATTGGGTTACATTAGTAGGACCAATCATAGGGGATATTAGCACTGGCGCGGGTCTTTGGTGGTCCAAGGTTAAGGTAAAGGCTGAAGCGTTCTATACTCACTGGTTAAATGCTACCCCCATTCATCGGGCCCAAATAGAGGTTAGCTTAGGGGATGAGTTGTCTCAGCCTGCCTATAGCCGCTTGGAGCAGCGTGTGACATCCATGCTTCTGGCAGCACTGCCCGAAAACCTTCGGCAGGATATCCTAGCTTCCAGGCTCTTGAGCTCAGTGAATGTGCTTTACAGGGTTATGATTGCGGGACAGCCTGGAGGTACGGCAGAAAGATCAACATTACTCACCTTCCTCACGCAACCAGGGTCAGCTACAACTCCGATTGAGGCACTTGATAAATTGAGAAAGTACTCCAGGTGGAGGGCAAGGGCAGAGCAGTTGCAAGTTTCCTTTCCAGACCCATCCTTGCTTCTCCGGGCGGTTGAGGCGATTATCTCTAACATCACTTCAACCAACGCCTATAGGGACCTGGCCTTTCGCTTGAGTGTTCTGAAGCTTGAGCTTTCCCTTGACCATGTGCCTACGCATGAAAAGGTTGAAAAGTTTCGAAAGCAGGTTCAAGCAGAGATGGAGCTGCTGGCCGTTAGCTCTCAGGTTGCGGCTCAGGAAGAGAAGCGTCCGCGGGTCAGAAAGACTAAAGATGCGGGTGATGAAGGAGGCGACAAGCCTGAGCCTAAAGCCAAGGCCAAGGGAGGAGGAAAGGGAAATAAGGGTAAGGATAAGGATAAAGCCCTGGAAACCCCCGAGAGTAAGGGTTCGAAGTGTAAGTTTTGGGGAACTGCCGCTGGTTGCGTAGCCGGGAGAGGATGTCAATTCGGTCATGACCGATCCGTAGTGGAAGACGGAAAGGGCAGATGCTTTGAGTGCTCCTCTACTGAGCATTGGCGGAACGCATGCCCAGTCCTAGGTAGGGGGGAGGCAGCGCAATCAAGCACTAGGACCCAAGCTGAGAATCCTCATCCGAAAGCCGACCCAAAGAAAGGAAATCGAAGGAGGGTGAGAAAGGTTGGCTCATCGCAGGCTGATGGTGGCTCTCTTGAGGCCGAGGCTACAGCCCCAGCTGGTGAGTCTACCTCGGCGGCGGCTGCCGGGGATGTGTTGAAAGAGGCTGTGGAAGCTATCAAGTCCTTAAGGGTTGCGCGTTTAAGGGTGGCCGCCTTGCACCCAAAGACGTGTGAGGCAGTAGCCCCCCAACGTGGCCTCCTAGATGGAGGAGCTACGACTTCTGTGCGTAAAGCCAAGGATCAGTGGGAATGGTCGGAGTCTAGACCAACCGTTGTGCACCTAGCGTCTGGGAGCACCAAGAGCCTGCGGTTGAACCGAGCTGGGATCCTGCTAGCATCTCCTGATAGTGATTTTGCTCCAATAGTAGCCCTTCATCAGGTTATCTCTTTGGGATACACGGTTAGGTGGTCGAAGTCCGGATTCCAACTTGTAGATGCTAGCGGCAGTAGACTACCTGTCATGTTAGTTAGTGGCTGTCCGGAAGTGTCCGCTGAAGTAGCGCATACCTTGATTAGCCAAATTGAGTCAGGTGAGCTTCAAAAGGCAAGGCGCGTGCAAGGGCCGATGAATGTTCCGTTTCGGCACTTGGCCATGTTCCTCATGTTCGAAGATGGAAGTGGTTAGCCGACCTTGCTGGCGATCAGCCTCCAGGTTTGCTGGCCATGGCAGATAAACCGGAAGCAGAAGATAGTGAGCCCGCCTCCCAGGCTAGGTTCTGCCGAAGGCTCCGAAGGTCCCTTGAACTCACGAGGAGCGTCTACAAGCCGCTAAGCTGCTGCTTTGTATCCTTCGTTTGGCCATCTGGCAGAAGGAGGAAAGGGGTTCAAGTGCCGCCTCTTTTCGTCTGCGAGGATGGTAGAGATCCTCAGATAGGGAGCCTCGCCAGGGGTTGTTTTGCTGGCAACCTGAAGCAAGCCTTGATTAGCTCTTTAGCCTACCATGCGAAGCAGTGTCAAATGTATCGCGAGCCTGACATGTCCAGTCCTTCAGTAGCTTCTGTGCTGCCTGTTCCTCCAACACCTGCAAGTGATACCTCAGCATCAGTCCCTATGTCCCCTGTTTGGGAGTTGTGTGAGTCTGCCAGGAAGGTCTCTTCAACAGAAGAGGCGGCTAAATCCTTCGAGAGGCACGTTGCCAATGGACATTTGCCTTTTCGCCGTGACTGCGCGACCTGTCTGCGTGGTCAGCTCAGCTCCCGTCCACATCGGAGAATCTCTTGCCCAGATAGCTATGTGCTTTCGTTAGACTTCAGGTCCATATCATGTTGGCCACCACGAAAGGCTTCCAAGGGTAAGGTATTTTCTTCATGGGATCCTCACAATTCCGGAGTTGGCTACGGACATGTTAAAAATCGATGTCGATGGCACAGATGTTGAAGATGAGGGCTACGAGCCTTCAGAGCATCCGCCGCCTGTCTCATCTGAGGATCCTCAGGATCTTGTGATAAGTGGCCATGACTCTCAGCCTGAGGCCCCTGAGCTTGGTTCTGTTGACGAGGGTCCCTCAGGTCGTGTGGCCTCTGTTGGCCCGGAGGAGTCATTGCCGGAGCCACTGGTTTCTTCCTGGGAGGTACCAGAAGCTGAGTTTCTGGTCAGGAGAATCCATACTGATAAAGGTGCTGAATTCACGGGTGCTCACTTCCGGTCAGCTATTACGGACCGAGGAATCCGTCGTACTACGACGTGCGGCTCGGACTTTAAGGCCAATGGGAGAGTTGAAGCTTCCATAAGAAGGGCGAAGGGTTTGACGAGGTCATATTTGGCAGACTCCAAGGCTGAAGACGCGGATTGGTCTTTTGCCATGCGCCACGCTGTTTTCGTGCTGCTTTGTGGGTTATGTGCCCAAGTCAACAAGCGCTCTCAAGGCTAGGACTTCCGCCTAGAGACTTTGTTCCGTTCTTTACGTCGGTCATGGTCCAGACGAAGGCGTGGACTATGCATACGTGGGCGCCTCGCTGCGTGGAGGCACGCGTGCTGTGCCCTTCGGAATCTGCTCCAGGGGGCTATGTAGTGAGAGTCACTCCCTCTCACCCTTCAGACCTCTCAGATGGCCTGTCGGGCTACTTTGAGACTACAACACTAGTAAAAGGGGTTGAGACTACTAAGCTTTCCTCCAGGCTAGAATCACCCTGTCCTGTTGTTTCGCCAGCAGAAGTTCAGAAAGGTGTTCCTGTTGAAGAAGAGCTTGAAGCCTCCCTGCCTGTGCTTCCTTCCCCACGTGTGCCCAACCGGCTAACCGGTAAGCAGAGTCCCCCCCCATTGATGTCAGTGCCGGAATCTGGGGCGTTGCCTTTGTCCTCAGCTGTGGGTCCTAGTCTGCCTGAGTCCTCTCGCCGAAGGCTTCGAAGCAAACAGCCGCCCCGTGCGGAGGCCCTTATAATAAGGAGTGCTGCCTGTGCCTCTTCGTGCAACCCTAAGCCCGTGCGAGAGCCTCCACCTTTGCAAACTCAGACCATTGGCTTGGAGCAAGTACGCCGCGAGCTAAGCCTCTGGGTTGATGCGATGCGATTGGAATACACAAACCTCCTAGATAAGGGTGTAATTAGGCCGGTAACTACATCGCAGATCGCCACTTGGACACGCCAGGGCTTGAAGCTGGTTCGCTTGCCAGCGAAAGGGGTCTTCACCCGCAAAGCTGTTAGCGGTGCGCGCCGCGCTCGCTGCGTTTCGTGTGGAAACCATGGTCCGACGGCCGGGGATACCCCATTTGACCATCGGCTTCTTACCTACGCAAGTGGGATAGACTCCGGAGCGCTCCGGCTGGCTTTGTCGTTCTTGTCCCAGCATCCGCAGTGGATTCTCCTGTCAACAGATGTTAAGACAGCTTTCCTGAATGCCAAGCTCTCGGATGGTGGCGCTGGGGAGGGTGAAGCTATCCTTGTAGATCCTCCGAAGATCTTTCAGACTGCGGGCGTTGTAGCTTGGGGAGAATGCTGGTTGATTGAGGGAGCACTCTGCGGCTTGGATGTTTCTCCTAAATGCTGGAGTAATCTGAGAGACCGCGAGTTAAAGGGTATACGCCTGCTGGTTGGTAAGGGAACCTTCCGGTTGCAGCGCTTACTGTCAGAGCCGAACTGCTGGCTTATCCTCTCTGAGTCTGCTGACGCACCTGCCGTAGCAGGACTACTCTTGGTGTACGTTGATGATTTCCTCCTTGGAGGTGAAGCAGCAGTGACAAAAGTCCTGATGGATAAGCTATGTGAAACTTGGAAGTGCTCACCTCCTGAGGAGCTGTCGGAATCAGCTCCTCTTCGTTGTTGCGGCGTTGAAATAGCTCGTAAGGGTGATGCCTTACTGGTTCATCAGACCTCCTACGTTAAGGATCTGATCCAGCGCTACGAGTCCCAGCTTGGTCATAGCTTAGCCGCTCAGTCAGCTCCTTTTCCCAAGATTGCCGATCCAGAGGAGTCTGAGTCTCCTACCCCACTTGCCCTAAAAAGGGCACAAACCATCGCAGGCGAGCTTTTGTGGTTGTCGGGCAAAACCCGCGTTGACATTCTGTACGGAGTGTCTCGCATCACCAGCCTGGTCGCCAAGTGCCCAGATTTGGCCTATCAGCTTGGCCTACATGTCTTGGGCTACTTGAAGACAACACCGTCGGTGGCTCTAAGCTATTGTCCGGTCACATCTCGTCCTACGGCCGTGGCCTACTGCGACAACCAAGCAAGCGTAAGCATCGTTTCATTTGACTCCGGAAGCTGGCGCACACGTCACCTTCGAGTACGTGCGCATGCCTTGCGTGAAAGAATCACAGATGCGAGATGGAGCCTGACCCACCTCAAGGGTGAGTGGATGATTGCCGACGTAGCCACGAAGAGCCTTATCTGGTCTAGGGTAAGAGATCTTTTGGTTTTGTGTGGTTATGAGGTGCCGCCCCAAGAGCTCCCTAAGACTCGTAGACTTAAGCTTGCAGCGCTTAAGCGCCTTGTTGCCTGTCTTACTGTGTTGGCTTGTGTGCAACCGTGCAAGGCCGTCAGGCATTCGGAGCCAATGAACAGTGATGTCGACGACGCATCTGGTTTTTGGTTTGCTGCCTGGGTTGGAGCAGTGGGGGTGTTTGTTCTGGTTATAGGAGTTGGTAGAACCCTTAAGTCCCTTAGTGGTTTAGCCTCTTCGCCGGACTCCCGTGTCATGATTGGATACATTATGTTTGGCGTTTCTTTGCTAAGGCTGCCAAGGGCCTATCCACAGCTTGTGCTGGGCTATGCTCTTTTGGGCTTACCTCTCCTCCTAAGCCGATTGTCGGAAAGGCGTGCGGTTGTGGAGGCCTTTGTCCAGAGTCCTGCTTCAGGCCCTTGCCCCCATAGTCCTGCTTCAGGTTTTAGTCCCCATAGTCCTGCCTTAGGTTCTAGGCCTTGCAGTTCCAGCTCCGAGCACTCTGCGTTGGACGTTGTTGACTGGTCACCTTGGGAGGGTGATGGGCTAAGAAGTCGGGGTCGGGGCTGTCCATCTACACCTTCGCAGCCAAGACTTAGAGTTTTTGAGCTTCCGACTCTGCCCTCGGGAGCTCCGGCTCCTCGCCGTCCTACAGTTGGACCTCCGCCAGGGATGTCTCTTGGAGGTCGGGTCGTGTTGCCTTTTCGCATGGATCCGTCCGAGCCAGATGGATGGGATTCGGCTGTAAGGCGAGAGCTACATGCTTTGGTTGATCAAGGTGCTGTAGTAGTCACTTCGGAGGGAACCGTCTTCCTTGACGGGGTTGAGCTAGTCTGGCAGGCTTTGAGTTCCCCGCGTGCTCAGCCTCCTCCGGTCTCTGGATCTGACTCATCGTCTCCGCGGCAGTCAGATAGGTCTCTGTTGTATTACGAGGAAAGAGCTCGCCGTGATTTCAACAGACACTACAATCAGGAATCCTGGCAAGGCCATGAGGCCGGGCCGTCTTCTTCCTCCAATCCTGTCGACCGGTCGTCTGATGATCTGTCGGATGGTGACGTTGATGCTCTTACGACCCGTGCTGGTGCGCAGCGGGAATTTGAGGACCGCCAGGAAGCCCGCGTCTTTCGCTACGTGGATGATGTTGCTGTGGTGCATCCAGCCTCTCAAGACCCTAGGTATAGAGGTACTCCTTTAGATCGCCATGTTGCTCATGCCTCTCTTTTCTTGCAGGAAAGGGGGTTGCGCTTTGACGAGCAGCAGCTTTCGCAGGATCAGTTGTGGGTGTATTACATGACAGAAGAGCAGGTTCAGATTGCCGAAGCTGATCTTGATCATGCCATAGCTTCTGCGGCGCTGCTGCTTCTTCGGCAGGGCTTTGAGTTCGAGCTGTCGCAGCTTACCTCTCCCCAGCTTGAGATCTTCCACTTCTTGAGTGGTAACCGTCTGCTTCGTATGCACGAGGACGGCGAATCGCCCTCCGACTAAGCTCCTAGAGGGTCTAAGTCTTTTAAGCTTGGGTTGTACAGGGGGGTCGCAGGAGCGGATGTATAGGAGCCAATGCTTTAGGACCCTGCCCGAGCCTGGTTTTTGCCTGAAGATGGTGTTGCGTGGTTTTTTGCGTCTTTCCAAGGTCAAGCATGCAAGCCGATTTGGTTTTGGGGTCTTAGTGGGTGGTTTAGTGGTCGTAAGGTTGCCCTTAAACCTCCTCTTGTACTTCGCCCTAAGATAAACCTTAACATGCCTGTAAGCTTAAGATGGCACCTTGGATTTTTGCGTTGGACTTCCGGCAGTGGACTTGGCCTGGGTTTTCCTTTTCTTGGACTTCGTCTCAGTGCCTTCTTGGATTGTCCGTAAATCCCTCTTAGGTCGCGTTGAAAGTCTTTCCGGACCTCCAGTCTTTTGCTGACTCCTGGATTCTCCGCGCTTGGGTCAGGCCGACTTGCCTTTTCCTTGAAGGGTTGGGGTTGGGTTTGGTTTTGACACAGTGGTCAAAAGGGGGAGCGCTGATTCAGGAGAGCGATGTGGTCGAGCTTGCTCCTTTCCCGAAGCCTTTTGGCCTAAGGCCCCGGCGCAGGGATAACAAGCTTTAAGACTAGCAAAGGCTTTCTTGAGATTTCTTGGATCTTTTGTCGTTGCGCGGGCCTCAGTGACCCAAAAGGGAACTCTTTAGTTCGTGCTGCTTTGTGCCCTAAACCCTCGCAAGGCTCATCTTCTCTTGGTCAAAACCCGGCGCCCCAGGCGTGGATTCATCGCGACACTCCGGCGCATAGGCTGGGTCCTGTTTCGAGGAAAGAAAGATTTTTGGTGGGTGGTCCAGGGCCTTGTTTTGGCTTGGGGGGTTGAAGCCTGATCAGTACACGGGTCTGAGATTTGTACAGGCTGATGTTGGAGAAAAGGTCTGTGTGAGCTGCCAGTGTCTGCACGAATTGGCCGTGTATGTGAGGTTGCAGGTGTTTCTGACTCCAGGCATGGGTTCATGACATGGGCCCTGGAAGCCTTTTAAACCACAAAGGTTTCAAGCGCACGAGTCCTGAACCCACAGCCCTAAAACCCCCAAACTCTAAAACCCTAAAGCTGGTGATCCTTTGGCCTTTGGGCTTCGGGCTACCATGCCTACCGAGGTCCCAATTAAAAGGTTCCTGAAGGGCTTACATCCTCGCTTCCCTTCAGATGAAAGCCGCCTCAGAGTTCAGGGTTTGTTGTCTGGGGTGGTGTATAGGCCTTTCTCGACATGAGTTTATCTCCGTTCCTATTCCAAAATGGAGAAATTCATATGGGGACGTGTATTAGGAGATTCTAATAGGAATCCAAGCATAGACTGTTTTCTTAGCAATTGCGGCACGGACAACACCTTGCGTCCCACAAGCTCGGCGTGTGACTGTTTTGTTGTCCGTTTTGCTAGCTGCAAGTGGTCAAGGATCCAGTCTCATCGCCTTCTGATCTTCGACTCCTCCGCTCTGCAAAAGCCAAGCGTGGCTGCTGGAACCATCTTATTTCCTTTCATCCTCCAGAACCCTTGGACAGCAGGGATCCTGTATTCGGAAAGCATTTGGGGTGCAGGAACAATAGCAGAAGCATAATGGAAGCCCCATATTCGAGCTTAGGGTTCCTGCCGGCTCAGGAATACATGGTGTGGAGCCTAGAACCCCCATCCCAGAGCCCTCAATCCCAGGTACTTTGCCCTGAGAGGTAGTAAGCAGGCGACAAGCGGGGTTTTCAGAACCCTAAATGGGGTTGTCCTACTTCTGACCTATTTACTAAGTCCCACGATCTTGTAATTAGCGCACCTTGGAAGGGTTGTATACAATGAAATGCAAAGTGTAATTAGGATGCAAAGGCTATCCCCAAAATCCGCCTCCGCAGCGAAGGAGATCGCGGGTGGTGCCTGGATTTTACTGGAACCCACAAGACGTAAGTATAAGGCTTTTTAAGACTTCTAGATTTCAATAAGTTCAGGGCACCAGCATAATATTCTTCGACTTTAAAACTAAAAGCGTGATGATTTGAATTTGTTCAAGGCGGTTAAACTTAAGGGAAGATTGGGGCTCTGCGGAGATCGCCTGAGCACCTGGATCCAGGGGCCAGGTTTTCAGTTTCATGTTGAAAAACCAATTGAGAATGCTGCTGCAGAGTGCCATTCACGTTCTCATGTTGCAATCTATAGCTCTGCAGGTGTCTACCACGTGGGCCTCGGCGTCAATTTCTGTTCCCAAAATGGAGGATATCTGTATAGGGGCCCGTATTATAGTAAGAACCCAAACATAGGGGCCTGTACTATGGGGACTTCAGGGACATACCCATGTGTCAACAAACTACATCCTGAACAGCTCGTCTCGCGCGCACTTACCTACAGTAAACTCCAAAAGTTCGAACATCCTTCTCCTCATATCCCAAAAGGAAAACCAAAGGGAATCCCAGCACTAATCATCCTTGAACCATATTCCAACTTTGTGGAGTTCACTGTAACTTCCCTAGCTGCTTTCCCTGTCCGGTCCTTACACATGGGGCCTTCGATCAACTATAGATTGCTCCTGTACTTCAGAGTCTGATCCCGGGCGTCCATAAGAGGATGCCTTCTCAAAGAGCCCCTACAACCAGATCTCCATGATTTGGTGTCTTGATAAGCGCCACCCGTCCCACCTCCGGCGGATTCAGAAGTAGCTACTCTCAGGAAGATTGAAGACAGCTGCCCAAAGAGTCCTCGTACCAATATACAACATACTGGTAATCATATACCCCCGAAAGGTAAGACACTAGACCTACGGGCCCAAATCTACCCGACACTGGCACCTGAGCACAGCATATCTTGTCTTTGTGTACCAAGTGAACATTCTGGCTACTTGGGCTTTTGAAGCAGCCAGTAACCCCAAACACCCAGATGATCCTCAGCCCCCGATCCCCAATATCCTTAGGCCGTGAATCCTGAGTTCCAACCCAGCCCAACCCAACCCTCAACACATGACCCGAAACCCTGAACACTGAACTCAAAACCCTCAACCCTAAACCTTAATCCCCTGGAAGCAGACCATTGGGCACTGGCCTGCTTGGACTGAAATGTGTTCGGAAGTCGCGCGCCGCCGGCCTGTAGACCCAGCCGTGCAGAGAAGTCCGGCAATGGTGCTACTAATAGGACTTGTTGTAGCGGTACTACTGCCAATACTGGTAAGAGTAGATTAACTAGAACTAGTACTAGTGCTTATAGTGGTAGTAGTAGTAGTAGTA
>CAJNIZ010000301.1:18323-32408 GCA_905231905.1 Symbiodinium pilosum | reverse complement strand
TCAGGCTCAGCGCCTTGACGAGGGCTCCTTCTTGCAAAGTTGGTACACACTCCCATTTAGAGTTTAGGGTTTAGGGTTTAGGGGTTAGGGTTTAGGGTTTAGGGGTTAGAGGGTTTAGGGTTTAGGGTTTTAGGTTTTCGGTTTAGGGTTTAGGGGTTTAGGGGTTTAGGGTTTAGGGTTCAGAGCTTAGGGTTTAGCCATGGAACTTGGAGATAGGATTGGAAGGGTCTAGGGCTTATAGTGAGCAGGGGTTAAGTCGATGGTTGAAGCTGTAGGGCTTAAGGCTTGAGGCTTTTTGGGGTTGAGGGGTCTAAGCAAGCAGAATACTGGAGAATCAAGTGGAAGAAAAATGGGAAATGGAAACGGCTTTCACATGGGATTTGGTACAAGAGATTGTTATATAAGGTGTGTAGGGGCCGGAACGCATTGAATAGTTTTTTGGGCCAATTATGCGTTGCAAAAAACCCCTCACCCTCTGACGTTGAGTAATCCATATGTTAGATTGCGGGGGCTAGTTCCTGTAGCATCAGAGAACGACTTGACATTCCAAACTTTTCATATGAGGAGAAAAGAACCCTGATAATCGAGGGCGGTTCTCAAATCGTCCACAAAAGCTCACACAAGAATCCATCAGAACGACCTCCATAAAACAAGTATCTAAAACGCACATGTCTCCCGAGGGCCTCCCATTTCAAAAAAACACCCAATGGTTTGGGACTAATTACAAAAAACCTTTTCTCATCTTTGTTGGCGTTTATGGGACGAACTTCTTGGCGGAATGAGCCTAAAGCGTGAGGTCTGTGGATGCTGGTGTTCAGGGGTGCAGATGGCTGAGGAAAAGAGGTTACTCGACGACCAAGCAAGCCCCAGGATAATGTAGGGAGGCTGGGGAAGTTTCAGGGTGACTCACGGAATCGTAGAAAATTGTTGCTTATATGGCTATCGTTGACTTAGACATGCGACACGAAAAACATTCTCATCATGCCCAAAATTTCGTACTCCAAGCCAAACCAAATAGGACGATTGTGTAGGCGCTGGAAAGCGTCGTTGAAATTTTTTCGTCTTGCGGCATGGAGAATGATTGGTTGGACTACGCTAATAAACCTTAGGGGGGCTTTGCGCCATCAAATGTCCAGCCACATGGTAGCGACATTTTGCCATCTGTTGTCAATGTGTTGATGACCTGCAAGAACACGCGTCGCCCTGGATTCCAAAACCCGGGTAATATTCCCGCCAGGAGTCATCATTAATCCTACAGTGACGACAACGCATGCATTTGCATGATTAACTATCTGCATCACAAAGTTCCCATTGCTAGCTGTCAGCCCTAGAAACACAAGCTTATGCCCAGGCATTTGGCAGATCCCTATGTGGTCTGAGCGCGGTGCATCGGCGGGGGCAAAGACAAGAGCGTTGTTCCTGTTCAAGTTTGTTTCTTGCAACTGGGTACTTTCTGAAAAATGCTGCAACAGTATGCTAAACAACACGTTGTCACACACTTTGCAGTTCCAAAATGGGATCTGCTGCAACCATCGAAGAGTCTCATGCGGTGGATGCGTAAAGCGTCATTTCTTTCGAGAAGCCTCTATGCAATGCCACAACGTCACCAACCACACATTCATGGGCAGGGTTCTTCAGGCCAGAGGTCATCACATGTGGCCGAAACTTGTGAGATCTTCTGCAGGTGAACTCATCCCCACGGAGAGCCAGCAAAAGCCATCGGACATCATGCGCCCTCCCCCAAAGACTAACCCACCTACTGAACAAACGCGCTGGACCATTCGCGGCTCGTGAGCGTGAAGCTTCCCAAAACGGGCGCTGCAATGTGCAACTAGTTGGAAAACAAATAGACATTTTAGGGAGAGTTCCGTCTTATGGGATCCCACAGCGCTTCTGCCATGTATGCGTAGGTGTGAAATAAAAACGTTTGCGTATCTGCTGGGAACCTTGCATGCCTTGAACGTGCGCCTAGCAGGGTTCCCCGATCAAAGCTGCCGTTTTACCGCATGCACAATGGCAGTCCTAACTACGGTGATGTACATTGTCACTGTTGATCGAACTTGATGCTGATGGGATCCTCACTTGCACCTTGTCCACAAATCTGAAACCAAAACCCAGCGCACGAGTCAAAAACCTTCCTCTTGGCAAGAATGTCTTGGGATCTCAGCCTAGCTTACGAACAGATAGAGATTGGTAATGTTTTGCACTGGTATATTGACATGACACCTATACAGAGTTTGTGTTGTGCTTTTGAGCATTAGCGGTGTGCAACCAAAAACCCTAAACCTTTGTGGGGGGGGAGGGGGGTGTGCGAGCCTCTGGCTTCTGCTTGGCCTTGATTGCAACTCTGTGCAGCAACACTTCAAGTGTTCAGTGGCTGTCCACCCACGTTGAACAAGTAACAGGCGAAAGCCTGCACCGTAGGGTCCTGAATGATTGCAAGGTGTTCTGTGTACTTGTACACGTAGACAGCATCGACTCCAAAGCAACCCTAAACCCTAAAACCCAGAGTCTTTGGCCTTGAAACTGTGAAGCCCTACGCCCTCCAAACGGGGAGTTGCTACCCCTAAACCCTAAACCACCTGAGCCAGAAATAAATATTGGGCTTCAATCTGCCCTGGCGTCAATCCCAACTCGGCAAACCCTAAGCGTACCCGAAAAAATGATTAGGGCTTGGGGTTTAAGGTTGAGGGTTATGGGTCTGCTCGAATAATGGGACTTACTCAGTTAGTACTTATAACTTGAACTTATAACTGGGCTTATCACCCTACTTAGTACTTCTAACCCCCCTAACTGGACTTATGTAGGTTACCCCAGTTAGACGTAGGGTTATGACCGAGTTATAAGTAGTTACAAATCTCATGAACCTTAATGTAGGGTCATCAACCCTTGTTTAATAATAACCCACACACATATAGTAGGGGAAATTGTTACTACAGGGGGTGGGGTTCGGGGAGCTGTTAGTACGACGATGTGATCAAACCTCCAGCGCTGCATGATCCTGATTCCTAAGCCCCAAGCCCCAAGCCCCAGGACTTGATGGCAACAGCTAGCCTCCGGAACTCTATGTCTAGCAATAAGACCTACAGGGTTTAGGGCGTGAGAGTGTAGAGTCTAGGGGCCAGGATTGAGCCCTGAAGTCTACAACCAATACCCAAGTTGAGCTATCTGTGTCCCCTAGGTAATGGAAAGACTAAGGAAGAACATGAGTTGCGCTTCCTTTCTTTTCCTGCGTGCTCTTGGGGGGAGGAGAGTATTGATGACACTTTCTGCTTTAACTGTAACCAACTAATGAGTGACCTGAACCCTAAACCTAAAACTCTATCATGGTTTAGGTACTTGGCGGTCAAGGCCGTTGTAGCCCAATTGTTTTTTTAGGGTTTAGGGTAACACGGGCTCATCGCTGGGTCATACGTACAACTATACTTAAGTGAGCTATTCTTACCCGGAACCTTGAGGTCTTAACGTGCTTCCTGCGGACTTCTTGATTTCAGGAGGTTTTAGGGCATAGGGCCTGAACACTAAAGCCCCTAGCCCAGGTCCTGCTTGATGGTATCTATAGCCTGGGGGCCCTCCCTGTACTTGCCATACAAGATTGTAGGGTTCAGGGCTTTGGTGTTCAAGGAATTGAGGCGTTCCCCAAATTAGGAATACCTGCTTCGGGGGGGTACCTAGAATGAGGTCTACAGCGTTTCGGGGTCTACTGCGGTCCCCGTAATTATTTTGTTGGAAATTATCAGTTTCAGTTTAAGTTTAGGGTTAATGTGCGCAGCGACACATGATCCCTAAACCCTCAACCCTATGCATCCTGCAATCTATGTTCAGCTGAGGGACATTTCTGAAACGCCCAGCTTGACTTACCTAAACCATAAGCAACCGCCCTTTGACCACGTTACCAGTACAGTCCGCTGAAGTAACGTGGAAGCTTGGGGGGGTTATGTAGGTGAAGGCATACATCAGGCTGCCTAGGGTTTGGGTTTGTCTCCATCCAACTCACATGGAAGCCCAAAGCGCCCTACAAAGACTGCTGTCCACGTGAAAGCGGGCCACATCAGCTTCCCATGTTTGTTCGAGGATGCAAATCCTAAAATGCAGAAGAACTGCTAGGCCCAGAGGCACCTAAACCCTAAGCTGAATAAACCTATGCCTTAGGTGGACCGCCCACCCAGCAATAGCGACTACAAGGAATCATGGTGAGTAAGCTAGGGTCCGCTTGTATTCCTATTATACCACTGTTACAGGGTGGGGGTCCACCTAGTGTATGGTCTACGTCACTCAACCCTCAAGGAACCCTATCCCCGAGGCTTACCATGCACCCTGTCATTTCTCAAACCTATAAACCTTCAACGGAAAAACTTGGCGAGAAATATGTACGACTCTCAACACCTAACGAACCCTTTGTTGTAGGGTTTAGGGCTTAGGGACTAGCACTCTAAAGTTTTCTGGGGTTCCTTATTGAGGGAGCTGAAAGTTACACGGTTGTAGTGGGAGTGACCAAGCAACTAAGAACCTTAAACCCTAAAAGAGCCTGAAACCTAAATCCACAACTCCACATTCCTCAACCCTGGAGGGCTAAACTTTAACCCCTGAACAGGAAACCCTAAATACAAAGTGTATGGTACCACACTTTAACACTAAACCCAAAATTCTAAACCATGCGCCCAGAACTGTAAGCCCTAAATCCTGTAACCCCTTGTTATTACGGGATGCTTTCGGGATGTTATGGGGGATCATTTAGTAGCATGCGTCCCGTGAACATCCATCCCCAAACCCTAAATTCTGAATCGTAAGCCCTCGACTACACCTTAAATCTATCATCCAAGTGAACCCCTAAACAATCTGCACAACCTAAACCCTCAACACTAGGACCCACTCGCTTCCCCAGAACACCAAATAACCCTATAAACTCCTCACGCAACCCTTTTTAACACCAAATCGCTAAACCCTAAACCCCAACCCCTAAACCCTAAACCCCAATCCCTAAACCCTTACCCCTAAAGCCTGAAACCCTAAAACCTAATCCTAATATCCCAAGCCCTGAACCCTAAAAACAGTCTGAACCCTAAATAGTAACTGCTTTTCCCGAATATAACCCCAAAGCACCCTAAACCCTAAACCCTCTGTAACCCCATTATGGCCGTTTCCACTTTCTTTTCCATTATCCCAATATAAACCCAATAAAACCCAAGTACTTAAGGGGGACTATATCCCTAAACCCTGAACTCTAAACCCTTAACACCCTAAACCCCGGAAACCCTAGACCCTAAACCCTTCCACCTGAAACCCTTAACACTAAACCCCTAAACCCTATAAGTATCGCAAGATAACCCGAATCCCAAACTGGGAACCTCAAGAGTATAGTAGGAATATAATAGAACATGAGGACCCTGGTAGCATGTTCCTATTCTATTCCTCCCATATTCTCGGGGTTCCCTGTTTGGGGTTCCCAGTAAAGTCCCTTTACATATGAGCCGAGAGATCTGGCCTCCCACGACGTTGCCAGGTGCGGGTGGTAAAGCGGGTAGGTTCATGTACCCTGCGGCTTAATGGGATAATTATAAGGTTTAGGTTGGGGTTTGGGGGGGCCTTAAGTAGTAAAAAGTAAATGGAAACCATTATATAGGGTTTAGGGTGTAGACCCCTGATCAATAAGCCCCCTCCCCTTAATAGGATTACAATAGGGATCCCCATATTAAGCCCCTTAAAAGGACGGGGTTTATTAATCATGGGTCTACAATGTTTTAGGGGGTTCTTACGGGTTTAGGGGGTTTACGGTGTTTAGGATTTCGGAAGTTTAGCGTTCAGGGTATAGGTTGTAGGGTTCAGGGCTCAAGCGTTCAGGATTTTCAGATTTGGGATTCAGAGTTTAGGGTATAGGGCTTAGATGAATTTCAGGTCTAATAGGTTCATGTAACCTGCGGCGTAAGGGCGGGATTGGTGGTCTTAGGTATATAGGGTGTGGAGTATAGAGTTTAGGGTTTTTGCTGCACAGTCCAAGGTTTAAGGTTTAGAGTTTTGGGATCCAATGGGTTCACTTAACTTGCGGTGTGAGGGAGGCTCAGGCGATTTAGGTATAGAGTGTAGGGTTTAAGGATGTTGGGCCTTGAGCTTCTTCAGCATTAGCCCGACACCCTAAACCCTAAAGCCTAGGTTTAAGGTTTCATGGGATCATGCAACCTGCGGCTGCAGGCAGGCAAGGTTTATGGGACAGAGTAGCTACGTATAAGTGGGGGCTTGTAATTTTCTTGTAATCCTAAAACCTAAGCCGTAAACCCTAGATGAACTTACATGAGTTACGCCATTGAGAACTAAGGTTATAACGCCAGTTATATGTAAGCTTCACTTCATCCTAGCAACCTGCAAGTAAAGTACCCTCTTAAGGATTTAGCGGTGTAGGGATTTGGGTTTTAGACTTTGGTCTTTTAGAGTGTGTAGAGTTTAGGATTTAGGGGTCTAGTAGACTCATGCAACCTACGGCTTACAGGGGGGTTAGCGTATAGGGTTTGGGACTTTCACGGATATCAACTTACTATAGGGATCCATTCCATGCCCCACTCTCCGCCCTCATGATAGAGCCCCAGGCCCCTCCCCAGTACAGCGCAAGAGCAGATTGGAGAGATTTTCTCCGAGACCCTAAACCCTAAAACCCTAAACCCTAAAATCCAAAAACTCTAAACCCTAAAACCCTAAACCCTAAAACCCTAAACCCTTAACCCTAAAGGGGTGGGTGGGGGGGGGTCAGTATTGGGGGGAGGTGAGTTTGGGCTTCGGGGCTGCGAGGTTATCTTTCTTTAGGGTTTAGGGGTTTATGGCCTTAGCGGTGTGAGGTAAAGGCTTAGGGTTTAGGTTTGAGGTTTAGGGATCTAGGGTTTAGGGCTTTAGGGATTTTGCGTTTGGGGTTTAGGGGTTTCGGCCTTTGGCTTCGGGATGAAAGTTTAGGATTCAGGGTTTAGTTTGTTCCAGGGGTGTGGGTTCAGGACTTGATGGGGATGGAGCAAGTTTTTCTTCCCACCCCACTATAATAGAGGTACTGCGATTATAGGGTTATATGAATGTGTTTTAATCTTATCCAACTACTGTTACTGTGGGGGGGGGCACATACGTTATACCCCAGCAGTCATCCCCTCAAGGCTGGCCCCAACTGAGCCATAGTCTAAACTCCTAGTTTCCCCTTTAGGTTTAGGGTTTAGGGTTGAGGGTTTCAATTTGGAATCCCCTTCAAGGAGCTTAGACTATAGCTCAACTGGTGGTTTTGGAGGTGGCCAACTGGCGAAGCCAGGCTGCTGTGCCTCAGCGGGGGACTCTGCTGAGGGACTGGGGGGTACCTAAGTTCTGCATGAATTTCTTCAGCCACGTTGGGACATGGAAGAATGATAAGAGAGGCTGTTAGAAGGTTTGCAGGGATTCTGAGGTGCCACCGATTTTTTTGTTGAGAAAGGGGGCCCCCTTGCAGAGAGAGTCTTCGGCATAAGGCATGTATTCTAGGGCCACTCCACGCCCCCTCACATTAACTTTAAAACGTCCACACCCCTAAATATTCAAGTCCATTTACTTATAACGTGTATATATATATGTATATACGCATATACATATATACATACTGAGAATATCTGATACCAGGGGGCTTGGCGGGGCTTTAACATGGACTGGTACAGAGATCCTTTCCCTCCGTACCTGCCATGCAGAAGCTGGACGATTCAAGTACCTAACTCTAGATGCCTTACACCGGGCATGGTTGGATGTATGGTTTTGGGGTTTAGTGTTTATCCTTCCTGGGATTGGCGAACTAAGGAGACATGTCCAAACCCTACCAATCAATCTCCGAACCCTAAACCCTAAACCCTATATTTCTTTTCTAATAGTACACGTTGAATTCTTTCTGCACTCTAAACTCTGATGTGCAGCGTTTACTTGGCTAGAAATACAATTTTCAGGAGCTCCCGAGTAACATTTCACCCCTAAACCCTAAGCCCTGAAACCCTAAGCCCAAAACCCTAAGCCCTGAATCCTGAGCCCTAAGCTCCAAAAAAACCTAAGCCCTGAAACCCTATACATCCCTAGTATCCTGTCCCCCATGTGCATGCTGCAGACCCTAAAACCCTACATCGCCTGGCTAGGATTTAGGATTTAGGGTTTAGGGTCTAGGATTTAGGGCTTAGGGTTTACCCTAAACCCTAGACCCTAAATCCTAAACCCTTAGGGTTTAGGATTTAGGGTTTAGCGTTTACCCTAAACCCTAAACCCTAAGCCCTAAAACCCTTAGGGTTTAGGATTTAGGGTTTAGGGTTTGGGGCCTGGAGGTGGTGCAAGAGTCGACTTCTGCTCGATATCCCGGCGAACCTGGTGCTGTCAGAAAGCCCAGTTCATCTAAGGAATTCTTGGGGTTCCCTGTTTGGGGTTCAGGTTATACTGGGATAATTATAGGGTTTAGGGTTTAGAGTTTGGGGTTTAGGATTTGGGGTCTGGGGTTTAGGGTAGTTCATCTAGGGCTTAGGGTTTAGGAGTTTAAGGTTCAGGGTTGGGCTTTAAGGTTTACGGCCTGCGTTTTGAAGGGATATATAGCTATATATAGGGGTATACCAAGTATCTCGAGATATGATGAGCTAGAAGAATGGAGGGCCAATTGGAAAAGGCAAAGGAACATGAATTGGAAACCACCCTTATGAAAGCTATAGTCTAAACTCCTAGTGCCCCACTTACGAACCCCTATAGGCCCCTTTAAGGAATTTAGACTTTAGCTCTAAACCCTAAACCCTGAACTCTAAACTCTAAACCCTAACTCTAGATCCCAAACCCTAAACCCTAAGCCCCAGAAGTTCCCAAACCTAAGCCCTACACCCTAAACCCTACAGCCTGAATCCCGAACTCTAAGACTAAACTCGAAACCCTGAACCCTAGTTTAGGACCCCCCCTACTGTCATAGTACGCCTCTACTCAGCCTCGTAGACCCAGCACCGCCTCTTTGGGGGGAGTGTTCTTGGAGGGTCACGGAACTTGTTACCTACTTATAGCTGGGTTATCGCCCTAAATAAGACCAGTTAACTGAAGTAGCAAAACATTATGACCAAGTCATACAGCAGTTACGAAGTTCGATGAACTTTCCAGTTGGCGCATGAGAACTGAACCCTAGCCCCTAAACCCTGCTCCCCAAACCCTAGTGCCTAAACCCTGCCTAAATTTTAGGCTTAGAGGTATGGGCGTGCAGGATAACTGGTCAAGGAGTCCTAGTCGAAAAAACCTGTGCTCTCTGGCGTCAGGTTTTAGCGTGTAGGGTTTAAGGTTTGGGGTTTAAGGTCTAGGGGTTTAGGCTTAGGGATTTTCAGGCTGGAAGGCTCATGTGAGCTACAGTTAATAACAATTTCCATGCTACTGTTGCAAAATCAGATAGAAAAGAACAGGAAACTGACATGGATACTGGGTTATTTAGGGCCTTGGGCTTAAGGGATAGAATGTTGACAGTATCTCATGTGCAAAATGCAGGAAGCAGAATATGTCACTGTTAATTCCTTGTGTGTGCTTTTGGCATTGGGTTGATAAATTGCTGAACGCTAAAGTTTTTAGGTCTTCGGGTGCATATTGATGTTACCGTTTTTGCTGAGTGTCACCGTCTTGCAATCAAAACCACGCTGCCTAAAATCCAATGCCCGTTCTTTTCCTACCACCTATGGCCCTAAACCCTAAACCGCGTACTATAGGTGCCTACATAATCACCACTTTATGGCCGTATATAAGCCAGAATCTAAACTCCTGCACTGTGGATTATATAGGGGACTAGTATAGGGCTTATTAAGGCGCATACTACCGTGGACACTTAAAATCCTGCATGACCTGAAGGAACCTCTACCTTGGAATAATGCTACTAAGGTATGCTGAGGTCATGCAGGATTTTGCGTATCAACAGTAGGTCTTTAGACAAGGCTCATATGGCTTCGGGTGCCTCAAATAATCCTCTACATTAATATGGGCAATGCTTTAGCATTATAGGGGTTATAGGGTTTTATAGGGGCTATAGGGATTACATAGGGGTTATAGGGTTTTATAGGGGTTATAGTAGGGATTATATAGGGGTTACAAAGTTTTATAAGGGCTATAGGGATTATAGAGGGGTTATACAAGCTTGCATCAGTTGGATTAGTAAACGAGCCCTCATTGCTCAACCCTACCCCGGAAAGCCTAGCTACCCAAAAATAAGGACTACTTGGATCGCAAGTGATAGGGGCTTAGGGAACGTAGGCTCTAGTTACGGAAGAACATTAGGGGGAAGTAAGTAGCCGACAATTGTGTACGACAGTAGGAGACAGTAGACTACAAGTATGTAGGAGAATCACGTGAAAGTAGACAAAATTATGGGCCACTGGCTTTCTGGGTGATCCCTAAAGCCCTAAACACCAACCCAGAACCCTAAACCCTAAACCCTATGTCTTAGGTTCGGCCCTCACTCACGCCCTCACTCACAAATAGTGCAGTGATGGAAAATATCCGGGAAGGGTTTTTGGTTTGGGGGGCCTGAGCCCTCCTACACCCCAATCCCTGATCCAATGTCCCACGAGCGTGCCTTTGCAATGGCCTCCGTTTGATCGAAATTAGCCGCCTTCACCAAGTGGGGTTTCTTGAAACAGCAATAAGTAACGGTAATTTGGTTTAGGGATGGGGAGAACTAGAATTGCAAGAACAAACAATAGTAACAGTAATAGCATTGGTGAGGGAACTGTAGCAGCAATGACCACGGTAATGATGACAGTAGATTCTAAAACCTCCCCCGAGCACACAAGAAAGCCTTGTTGACTGTCCCCTTGACATGCAGGCCCTACACTCAACCCTCAACCATGAAAGAGAGGAATGATGCTGTCGCAAAGGAGGTCATAGTTCGAGATGCCGCACCCCTTTGCTGGGTTCAGGAACTTAAATTAAGTTACCATAATGGGAATATAAAGTAACAATAACTTAAATCAAGTACCTTAACAGCAACCCAGTTTGCAAGGATTTTGGCGTACAGGTTTCGGGGTCTGGGGTAGCAGTGAATTGAAGTCAGGGGTTGGAGGCAGGAAAAGTTTAGGGTTTGGGGATTCGACTGTAGGGGTTAGAGTAGAGGGTCTAGGGTTTAAAGTAGGGTTCAGGGTTCGGAGTGTAGGGTTTAGAGTTTAGGGAAATAGGAGAGTTTACAGCTTTCAGTTTAGGGTTTAGATTTTCGGATGTTAGGCTTTAGGGATTGATGAAGCTTGCAAGACTGCGAGGTAAGCGGTCAGGTTTTAGGTTTTGTGGTGTAGGGTTTAGGGTTTCTACTAAGCATTATCTCCAAAGAACATGGGAGGTGCCTTAGTTTAGGGTTTAGGGGTTAAGGTCCTGAACCCCTAAACCCTACATACCCTAAAGCCTAAACCCTTAACACGTACTGTACCAGCTTGAATGATTTACAAAAGTCATGCGGAGGTCCTTTTGAGGTACCGTAGACCATCCTGCCGACTGCAAAATGGATACTTATTTAATTTGGGGTTTAGAGTTTAGGTAGTTGATCCAAATTCCCGTTCCCAAGTTCACCATTATTCTTGTACATTATTTTACCTTCATTTAAGCCCTATATCCTAAATCCTAAACCCTACATCCTTTCCTTATAAACCTGCAGGAGCCAGCACAGGGATCACTTCAATGCCTCCAAAACCAGGCCCAGCCTTCTTGACAAGCCTCTTCTTCGCCTGGCCAAAAACTTGGTTACGGTTGAGGGTTTAGGCTTTGAGCTTTAGTCTAGGGTTTAAGGCTTTGGGTTTCGGGTTTAGGGCATGAGGGTTTGGGGTTTAGGAGTTAGGATGGGGGGGGGATCCCGAAGTGGGGGGGCCTGGGGATGTATGAGGAATATGGCAGGAATCTTGGGAGTCCTTGCTGGGGATAAGAGAATATAAGGATGATAGGGAGAAATGCCCATATTGCGGCATTGGAAGAAGATTGTACAAGGTCCCAATAAGGACTATAGAAGGATAGTGTTGAAACACCTCCACATCGTGAATCCCTTGTGCGGAGTGCTGATAAATCAGTACCTATTACTCTGGGAAGTATGAAGGTTCCACTAGGGGCACTTTCTGTCGGTTTCCAAGCAGTGAATCCAACACCCCAAAACCCCAAGCCCCGAACCTCCACACTAAAGACTGTGAATCCAAGAGGAGAGCCCTATACACCTTGATCCTACTTTAAAAGTACTCTACTCGATACGAAGCTCCCTAGTAAGACTTGGGGTATTTTCTTACTAAGTACTTAAGTTAAACCCTAAACCCTAAACCGAAGTAATTAAAGGGTAATGGCACCCCGGGCACCCTAGAACACCGTGCGTTTCTCGTGGAGACTTTGAAGGGCTTAGGTGTTTGGCCTGAGTTTGTTATTTTGAAGATTTGGGGTTTAGGATCGAGAGCTTAGCGTTTAGGATTTAGAGTTTAGGCTATTCAGGGTTTGGGGGTTGAAGAAGTTTAAGTGATACTGGGTTCAGAGTAGTTCCAACCCACTTGTAAGTGTACCTGTAGCTTCAGTTATAACTAGCACCTTTATTTGGGCTATAGCTACCTGTAATTTGCCTGAACTTCCAAGTAGGAGCTAGCAATTCGGGAGTAGGGTTTACCAGGTGGAGCTCTCAGAGTTTCAGAATTCAGGACTTACTGTTGATGGAGGAAGTTTTGCACCACCTAAAATCCTTAAAGTGCTAATTAGGAATTGCAGTATTCTAGGGACCATAGGTGGTGCAAGATTTCCTCCATCAACAGTATGTCTTTCTGAACAGTGAGCTCTAAATAGCATTGCCCCCTCGGATTACGTACCACAGCTACTCTCATATTGAGAAACCGTGATTATCTTGACCACCAGCTTCGAGAGCGAGACCCCTGTGCCATGTAAAGCTCCGTCCTAGTTGAGCGCTTGTGCCCTAAATCCCAAACCCGTAGGGTTTAGCGTTTAGGGTAACCCCTAAACCCTAAACTTTTAAAAAAAGGCTAAAATCAAGGGGCTCAAGGTGGGCCTTTTAGGTTGGACCCTTAATGTTGGGATTTAGAGGACGCCAACACCTTCATGCGATGGATACCAAAAGTCGGGATCCCAAGTAACATATTAGGGTTTAGGGCTTAGGGGTTCTGACCCCAAGTACCATAAATACAGTATGGAGGATACTTGTACTATAGTATACAAGGTCATACTGTACATGAAGCCCAAAACTCTATACAGTATATACACTTTTATATGAGCCATAGTCTGAACTCCCAGTATCACCCTTACTAACTCCAACAAGTCCCCTGTGCAATCCCCTATATGACCCCTCTTAAGGAGTTTAGTCCCTAAACACCAAACCCTGTATAACCCTCTTACATCCCATTATAGCCTTGATACCCTCTCATAAAGGATTTTAGCATCGACCCTATGAGCTCTATATGAGAAAATATATGGATATCCGTGTGCGGTCCTGGCTTGGGCTTGGGGTGTAGGGTTTAGGTGCCCACCTTAAACCCTAAACCCTATGGGTCTCACCTTAAACCGTTTGACAAAGGTTGAAGACTCCCACATAAGCGTTGGGTCTTGGGACCTCCCCCCAAAGTCATGTCAATGTAAGCCCAGTTTAGAGTTTAGAGTCTTGGGTTGAGAACAATGGGGTTCTGCTAACATCGTGATGAAGAGTCAACTGGAATAGAAACAGGAAGATGAAAAGCACCAGGAAACATGGGGATTCCTGTAACCCTCACATCCCAATGTAAGCACCCTATGAACATGATACAGCGCCTGCAAGAACTATGTAGGGTTTGGGGTTTTAACTCCTCAAGAAAAGCTGCGGCACCCAGATGTGTGGCTCTGCAGAGTGTAGGTTTGCGCTTATCTGAGCTGCACATATTCACAGAAAGAAACCTCCGACATGAATGAAGACAAGTAACTAAAGAGAGCCTTTAATCCTTTCATATTCCCAACATCTCTGCAAGGTCCGTTATGGTAAGAAGCCCGAAGCTAAAAACGAAATCCAAAACCTGAAGCTCTACACCAGAAACACTTGCCGCAACCCGTCTTGAGAGAGTGCCAACCTCTCCCCCTAACATAACCCCTAATATAACCCCTAAACCCTAA